>CM062619.1:50624102-50646602 GCA_025617555.3 Puccinia polysora | reverse complement strand
CCTTATATACCACAGGGATTTTTGATCCGTTACCTTTGACTTTACAGAAGCAATTATTAAGTAGGCCCTGTATTCCATGAGGAGTATCAAACAGCATTCAGACTTTGTGGTTTAAAATATTTCATATTTTTTTATCAATGTATTTCAGTAATTTTCCAAACTCTGCTCTCTTGGATTAAACATGCTTTAGTCCAAGTTTTAATTTAATCTTTTGTCAAGTACCAGGGTGAGGAAATGGGTTGGGGACCCTGATTCAGAGATTATATTGGACACATTGAATTTTCAAGAGAAGTTTGATTGTTCAGATGGAGAATTTTGTGTTCAGAGGAAGAGGATGTGGAAAAAATGGGAAAGGATGAATAAATTAGAGAGGAAGATTCAATGAATCAATCAGATATTTTGAAAGAAGATTGATTAGAGGAGGAAATTGAAAGACCATGGAGACTGTTTTTTCTAAAAAAAAATCACCAAGTGGACTGTAACTGTTTTGGGATATATAATTTTTTTTGGCAGATAATTTTTTTTAACTATAAAAGGAAAATTCCCTTGTTTCCTCATGAATTAAATTCTTAATTTAGGTGAATTTATTGTATTAATTAGTAGAATAGGCATCAAAATTGTCCAATTAAGTCATAGTTGAATGATTTCCCACACCACTTACAAAAAGGAGTGGGAAATCTTTGGTTCATCAGGGAATAATTTGGAAAAGCTTGGATGCATTGTTAATGAGTTATGGTCAGAGTTTAATTGGAATTCCAGACTGAGAAATAGGAAATTGAGCTTTTTCCAAAAGGGAGAAATTTTATCATTTGAAAATATTTTCATTTTGAGAGTCATATGTGAGTGATTAATTGCAGATGATAAACCTTTCAGTGCAGGAGATTGTGAAGTTAAAATTAGAAAACTATATGCCATACATTGCAAAACTATGAACCAATTGAGAGGCAAGGCCTTACCAAAAGGCTATGAAAATGGCTGAAAGACCAGTTCAATTTGCAGTTGTTATGGTGCCACATTCCACTGTGTGACATTACCCCTGGGTTTAAGGGAACTTTCTCCCAAAGTGTGTATGGCTGGTGGCACTAACCCACTTTGCAGTTGTGGGGCCTTATTCAGACACACCCCTGAATGCCATAAGGAGCTTCCAATACTTGAGAGTCTTGCTTTTGACAGGCGGAAAACCCAAAAATTGTCACAGGAACATTAATTTACTGTCACACAACCACCCCACATACTATAGGGAAATCTTAGATGATTGTGAGTGCAAAGGAAGGGACTGAGTGTAAGGGAAAGTGCAAGGTAGCAAGGCTAACTGCAAATTGTAAACTTATGATTGAGTGGCTCAACACAAAGCAAGAGGGGAGAAATGTTCCAATTGAAAGGAAACCAAAGCCAAGCCCAATGTTATGACTTGATTTAGCAAAATGCAAGAAAATATGAGATTAACCAACTGAGGAGACAATCTTCAGGCAGGAAACACAGCCTTTATAAGTTAATCCAAAGTGACTAAATACAGCCTGATGGATTTCCAGCTTCAGTTAAGAGGCCTGAGGCCATGAATGACAAGAACAGAATGGGAAATGAAATAAAAGTAAAGTAATTTCAAAGGTTGTTGCGTAGGTGAAAGACAATAGAATCTGAGGGTACAAGAATGTTGTGGAAACAAGAGAGGTGATACCCCTCTAAGTTTTCCTCAGGTTCCAGAAGTTATTGGTCTAAGCATCGGTAAGTGGATTGGATGCAATGAGTTTTCAGAATAGAGAGCATGATTCTCCTCACAATATGATATGATCCAACCCGAAGTTGAGAGTGAGGTATTTTTGAGTCCTCCCTCTCAACCCTAACCTAGGTACAACCACAAGCAACAAGATAGATGAAATATGACCCCAAGTACAGAATCCTAGCTCCACCCTAACCCTACCCCATGCCACCCACCCTGTCTGAAACCCTCCTCTTTGATATCACATACATACGGTTTGTCCTTCTCATGGCACAGCCCTCTGACGCGCCCTACTTGGAGCCCCCGGTTTTATCCGTGGGCGCGTGTCCGCGGATCCCACAATCTGTGATTCAGCCCGTGCTTATGCCCGCGCAAACCTTGGATCCCACAATCCATGAGTTGGCCGCCGCTTATGCCCGCGCAAACCTCCCCAGCGCGTATAACCCCTGACCGCCCCGCCCTTGCCTTCCAGACTAGCCACCCGCAAGCTTGGTCAGGCCGGCTCCATCACTTAGTCTGCGTTCCCTGGGCGGGTTGTGGCCCGGCGCCCCCCAGAGTAGGCCCAACCCACACCTGGTGCCAAACCCCGCAATCCCTGCCGCTGAGCCCTCATCCGCTGCTGCTTAGTCCGCAGCAGGCACTGCTGAGACCGCGGGCACCCCAAATGCTGAGCCCAACCTACCCAACTGCTGAGTTCACAGCCTGCAACGCAGCTCCCAATCCAAGGTTATAAATACAACACCACATCCCCCCCAAGTTGAGTTCTGTCCCCAGAGGTCCTTCCATCACTACCTTGACCCTACCGCGCTAACGGACCCCCCCCCTGCTCCCAGTCTACCCCAGCTACTTCAGCCCCTCCCCTCCTTCCAACTTCTGCCATAACTATGATCCCCTGTGATTTCTGCACCCGGAACGGGCACACTTTTTCAATTGTTCCTGGTCAATGTGCCTGCAGCGCTTGCCATTGCGGCCACCACTGCTGCTTGCTTAGTGAGGGAATGCCCAAGCCTCCCCCTCAATCCGGCTCCCGTTCCTGTCCACGCAAGAGGGCCCTTCCAGACCCATTTGTGGTATTGGACAATGAAACCATCTCAGAGGACTTGTGGACTCCGCCCGGATCACCCCTTTGCCGCCCCCCCTCAAGGTTGATCCGCAACTCCTCTTCACCGTTCCTCCGCGCAGGACCTCCCCGGAAGGAGGATTTCCCCAAATTTGTGGCTTTCCGGGAGGCTATGCAATTCTGGGCGGACCGCCTCCGGGTTACGCAAGGCGCAAGGGACCCGTGTATTGATGAAATCCTTTGACGTTGTGCGTCTCCTCCTGTCCCTGCCCCAGTCCCCGCCCCAGCTCCTGCCCCGGCCCCGGCTCCGCAAGGCACCCCTCCACCGCCCGTGTCACCCATCATTGTCTTGTTGTTGCCTCCTGTTGGACCAAGCCCACCAGATGGTCCTCCAGAGGCCTACTCCTCACCAGTCCCGCCTCCCCCCAGCCCCCCCAAGATCCCGGAAATCCCCGTTGTTTTGGAACTCCCAGCAGCCGGATTTGAGATCTTTGCCAAAAGGTTGAATGCAATGCTCCGCGACTTCCTAGCAACCCCCAGCGCTCAATCCTTGGAATCCCGGCGCAAGATTTTGGCGTCTTTCCGGGACTTACTGGCGTTGTTGCGGGTGGACATGGAGGAAATGATGAGAATGGCTTAGGCGCATCTCCCCCCCTCTCCCCCCTTCCCTCTTTCTGCGTTTTTTTCTTCATTGTACCTTGCTTCCCCTGATTTAGAGAAATACACGTCTTCTGCGCGCGCATCCTTTCCCAGCAGGTTGTCCTGTGGAAACATCCCCGCATCCCAAGTGAGTTTTAAAGAAAGTTCCGCGTCCGCGCTTCATGAGTGAGAATGAGAGTGAGATTGAGATCTTCCCCTGGGTCCTGGTGAGAATTTGAGTGAGATTGAGATCTGCGCCCGCATCCTGAGCCAAAGAAGTTCCCCGGAAGTTACCTGGACCGCCCCAGCCAAACTGCCTCACAGTTCTCCGTACCCATCCTGCAACAAACAAAACCACCTTCCACCAGCGTGCAAACACAGTAATCCAAGAGAGGAAAAGAAGTTAAGGAAACAAACACTCTGGGGTGTCTAGCTGTTCTGGCTGTGAACTGGCTAGGACACCCCCTCACCAAATCATACCTGTCCCATACGTGTCCCACGCATACTCTGCACCCATTACATGTAGGAGAAGACAACTGATAAAGAGAAGACAGAGAAAAGGACCAAACCCCAAAAGAGAAACCAAACCCAAAAAAAGAAAAAGTTTTTTTTTTTTTTTGCTTACACCGGGCCTCCACTCCTTGTCCCACATTACCCAAACGCGGGGCTTGTCCTTGCATTTACGGACCAGGCTTGCGCCGCGCCCGCGTCCCTGAAACCAATCATAACCAAAACCAGTACCAACTTGCAAAGCAATGTATTCAAGAAATAAGAAAAAAAACATTCTGGGGTTCCTAGTTATTCCAGCTGTGAACCGTCTAGAGCACCCCCTCACCAAATAAACCTTTTACCCTACTTGCGTCCCCCCCAGCTTGACGGCTTTCCCCAGCAGTTTTTAGCCTCTTGCTCCTTTGAGGCGGTGCGTCGCGCACGTGCTCCTATTCAGCCAAAGAGCCCGTTTTTTCTACCAATCCTGAACCACCGGCACCGTCCCCTGCGTCCATTCCATTGCCGGCCGTCTTGATTAAGGAGGTGGAGCCGGGTGCAAAGAAGCGCTTCACGTGCAAAGCCACGGCCTTCCGTTTGAGTGGGGCCCCATCCAATTCCTCAAGCTGATAACTCCTTCCCTTGAACTTGGATGCCATGCAGAAGGGGCTGTTCCATTGGTTGGCAAAAAGCTTACCCCACTGGGACTCCAGACTCCAATTGTACAGCAAGACCAAGTCCCCCTTCCTCAACGGATCCCAGAGGCAATGGGAACAACGCTTTTCCCAATAGCGGACCAAAGCCGTCCTAGTCTTCTGCAACCTTTCCGCCGCCTTTGCCAGGGTCTTGTCCCATTGGAGAAGCTGTTTGGCGCGCACCTCCACAAGCTTGGCGGAAATCTTCTCCTTCCACCAGTCCACGCCCAAGAAGGTTTCCAGCTCAATGTCCACCGGAAGCACCAGACGCTGTCCGTAGAGAAGTTCATAAGGCAAGTAGCCCGTTGAGCGTTTGACCAAGATCCTGTCTGCAAAGAGGACCACCAGAAGGGCCTCCTGCCACCGCTTGCCATCCTGACCGCACATCTTTACCAGGGCATCCTTGATAGGCTGATGACCGCATTTGATCATCCCGGCGCCCTCTGGATAGTACTCTGTGACCCGCCCAAACCTAGCTCCGCAATTCTGGACCAGCGTCATCAAACAACCCTGGAACTCTGTGCCTCCGTCAACGGTGACCAGGCAAAGAAAACAATACCGCGCAAACCAATCTTCCTCTAGAAAATGAGCAACCTTCTCCGCCAACAACTTCACCAGAGGACAAGCCTCAACCCAACCCAATAGATTGTCCCGCCCAACCAGCAGGTACTCAAACTTTCCTGCCTTTATGTGGACCATGTCAAGGGAGACCCGCCCAAACAGCGCATCCTCCCCCGTAGGGTGATCCACCTCCCTGGGCAGCCTAGAGCTTGGCTGTTGACACGCTTTGCAAGACTTCACCCATTCACACACCGCGCGCACCACACCTGGCCACCAGAACCTTGCTTTCACCCGCCTCTGCGTTTTGATCTTGCCCCGGTGGCCAAGGTTGTTGTGAAGACACCTCAGAATCATTTCCTGGTCCTTCCTTGATGTCACGACCACCAAAGGCACTGGGGTACTCCGCCGCCACAGCTGCCCTTCCTGCAAGTAGAAGTTGGTTGTCTGCTGCTTTGCCCATCAAACTACCGCCCCCGACGTACCCTTGGGAAACCAAAGGTCCTGCAAAAAGGAGCACAAGGTTGCGTAACACTCGGACTGCTGCAGCGGAAGGATGACCTCCGCCTCCACCATACCTATGCGGATAACCGGAGACTCCACATCCAGGGGTTCCGCCCCCTCAAACGGGTCCTCCCGCGGATACTGTGACAGAGCGTTGGGAATTGTGAACGCCCTCCCTGGAACATGAGCCACGCCAAAAGTGAAGAGCTGAATGTAATGACGGGGAAAAGGTAACGCAGTCAGTGGGAGTCAAACCCACATCTGCCCATTTCATGCAGGATGCTCTAACCATTGAGCTATAACCGCTTGGTGCAAGGTGTACATCACAACACCCCCCCATACACCAAGCACCCATTTGGCGCGCCCTTTTTACCCCATAGTCATGTGTCTTTATTCAATCTTATAGCGTGATATTCAGCATGAATCAGGATGCTACAGCTGCAGTGCTGGGCTCATAACCTGTAATGACGGGGAAAAGGTAACACAGTCAGTGGGAGTCGAACCCACATCTGCCCATTGCATGCGGGATGCTCTAACCATTGAGCTATAACTGCTTGGTGCAAGGTGTACATCACAACACTGAAGAAATGCCACCCACCTAGTCATAGGAGCGTTTGGCAGCATTGGAGAATTGATCATCCGCGCCAGGGCCTCCACATCAACCAACAGCTCAAAGTGTACCCCCCAAAGCAGGTGCTGAAGCCTCCACATGATTTTGGTGACTCCGCATAATTCCAGCTTTGGCTGCAAATACCAACTCTCCATCATGGTAAACGTCAAGGACTCATAGAGGACCGGCCTGTCCTTACCATCCTCTTCCTGTGTCAGGACGCCGCCCGCGCCAAACTTGCTAGAGTCAACGGCCAGGCGGATCCCTCCTGTGTTGTAGTCAAGGTCCTGGAGGACAATTTTGTGGCCCACAGTCTCCTTGAGCTTTGCAAAGGCAGCGTCACACCTTGCCGTCCATTCCCACGCCGCGCCCTTCTGTGTTAGCACCCGCAGCGGACTTTCAACTTTCGCAAACTGCTCAATGAACATGCGGACATGACTGCACAGTCCCAGGAATTGGAGGATATGCAAAGGCCTCCGTGGGGTCGGCCATTCAAGGAATTTGTTACGTTTCTTTGCCTCATTTATCCTACCGTCAAAAGCCACCACATGTCCTAGCACTTCCAGCGCCGGAACACAAACTGCCAACTTGCTCCCCAACACTGTAAGCCCTGCCTCCTCAATTTGGAACAAGACCTGCTCCAACTTCTGGGCATACTCCCAGACAAAGCGGCGGATCTTTGGGGCTTCCTCTAACACTGCGCCCCCGTAATCTGTCTTTGGTCCCTTGATGCCTGCGTTTTCAATGAAAATCAGAACCCCGTCCGGAATGTTGTCCCGCAGAATCCACGTCATCTGGGCCTGATAAACTTCCACCAAGCTTGTTGTGCCCTGTGGCAACCCCGTTAGCTGCATCCTCCCCAATCCTGTCTCAAACGTGGTCAATGGCCGCAATTTGGGATGGAGCTTGCGCTGATCATACCCCCCATTACATCAACCAATCCGCAAAACGCGCGCCCTGCCATCAATTCCAGGAACTTGTCCACACGCTGCGGCAATCCCGCGTCCTGGATGGTGAATGAGTTAAGCCGCTGTAGGTCATGAAAAATCCTAAGCAACTTTCCGTCCTGTTTAACAACCGCAAAGATTGGGCTAGAGTAGCTCAACGTGGACTGCTTGTACAACCCTGTCCTCACGCGCTCCTGGACCAGTTCCAAAAAGGGTTCCCGCACGGTCTGAGGGATCAGAATAAGCTTGATTTGCCAGGGCTTGTGCAGCACCATGGGGATCACATAGGGATCACCGACCTTGTTCCTCAGCAATCCGCGCTTGTCAGGCCCAAAGGCAAGGCCTTTTTTGCGGAGCACCAACACTGATGCCAGCAAATCCTTCTCCTCCGCACTCAACCACTCCATTGGCCCAAAATTAAGCGCCTCAATCCGCTCATCCATGATCCACGCTGACCTCTTTACCCACCCGGACTTCTTCAACGGACTTACCCAGGGGTCCCAAGACAAGGAGATTGGCCTCAGAGGCCCGTTCAGTCCGTGCAGCATTGGCTTGTTCCGGGGCCAAACCTTTTGTGCCACGGGCTTGTACCGTCCCACGTTGCACCTGACCATCCTCACGCATCCACCGTCTTCCTTGTGATTCCTGGCAATGATCAACCCGCTGCTCTTGCCTTTGCTCACAAGCGTGGCACTATGGTAGGGTTTTTGAAACACAGTACCTTCCAATGACACATACTGAGCAAGAGGACTTACTTCTGCCACCTGCGCCCTCCGGGCACTTCCTTCCCCCTCCTGCTCCTTCCTAGTTGACCACCCGCACAAAACCAGAGCCTGTCCCGCGCGGTACCTGCGGTTGACTAGGCAAAATCCTCCGCAGGGCAACCCTCATGGTTTTCCCCCCTGTTAGATTCTGCCTCTTTGCCGGATGCCGCTGGCCGCACCCATTTCCCCTTGCCATGGTTGCAGATTGTTGTCTTGAACCTTGCCCCGGATGTGTCTTCCACTGTCAGCGCCTCCGTCCATTCCTCTGTGTTAAGCACCATCTGGGCCCAGAACCCAAACATAAACGGTCAACCCAAAATTATTTTGCGGCACTTGACCAAGAGAAACAACAGCAAATTTTTGAAATTTGCAACCTCCACCACCCCATCCACCCAACATTCCCCTCCATTCAGCCCCCATAATTTCATAGCACACTTCCTTCAAACCAGCCCCAACTCCTCCACCAATTTTGACGGGAGCAGATTGACCATTGACCCACTGTCCACCATTGCCCACACCTTCCTGCCCGCGCTCTTCATTGGGACATAGGCAAGCGGCACCAACATGGATTTGGATTGGCATAACTTGCGTTCCCCTTCCTCCCCTACCGTGTTCACGCGCTGCACTGTTGCCGGAACCCTGCCGCCCCCGTGCTCCCTCAGCGCCTGAACCATTTCCTTGACAACCACCAGGGAGACTGCGGCCAGATCCCGTAGCGTGAGGGGTATCTGTGCCTTGCTCCCCATCACCTGTCGCACAATTTCTGTGGCCTTCCTCCTTCCTCCAGAACTGGCCATTGAGCGCCCGTAATCCCATAGCGCACTTCCTTCAAACCAGCCCCAACTCCTCCACCAATTTTGACGGGAGCAGATTTACCATTGACCCACTTTCCACCATTGCCCACACCTTCCTGCCCGCAATCTTCATTGGGACATAGGCAAGGGGCACCGACACAGCTTTGGATTGGCATAACTTGCGTTCCCCTTCCTCCCCCACCATGTTCATGTGCTGCACCGTTGCCAGAACCCTGCCGCCCCCGCGCTCCCTCAGCACCTGAACCATTTCCTTGACAACCACCGGGGAGACCGCGGCCAGCTCCCGTAGCGTGAGGGGTATTGGTGCCTTGCTCCCCATCACCTGTTGCACAATTTCCCAGGCCTTCCTCCTTCCTCCGGAACTGGTCAACGGCGCGTTGCCTACTGGCCCTTGCGTACCATTTTTTGGGGCCTGGGTTGATGGCCGCTCTCTGACATCCATGTCCATCTTCTCTGACACAATCCGCTTGTTTGCCGCCAATTCCCTAACCTCTACCTCCACATGCGGAGCTTGCCACGTATTGGTGTTAGAATTTGAGTTTATATATATGTGACTTTTACTGGAGTTTGAAGTATCTTTGATTGGATTGATTTGATTTTTATTATTGTTTTTATTGAAGTATTAAAATAATGGGTAAAATATAACTAGGCTGTGTTTTCTGTATTGTCATTGTCAGACTGTCCAATCATAAGCATTTCACATACCATGTCACTTAAACTGCTTATGTTAATTTTGCCTTATTCATTTTGTACTCAACCACTTGTTAGCCAATCATGTATTTAGTCTATATAAACCATGGTGCTCTCAAGTGGAATTCAATCATCTGTTCAGCCAACACATCAACCGGAGTGTCCTTTTCCTCCTGAGCTCAGGTCCGTTACGCTTGACGTTAGAAGCCCCCTTCACTCATTCTTTAATCCTTTCTTCTCACTAGAGCTCAAGCTCTCTTTACTTTTTACAATTGGGCCCGGTGAAAATCCCAAGTGACACCCAAGCAGCCCCTGCGGGCCGGGCTCTTGCCCTAACCTTCTCCACTGGGGGTGGCTGACCGGCCCCAAGATCCACCGGCTTGCCTGTTGGGAATATGTAAGTTGCCCCGGACGTGCGGACCAACCCCTTGTCCATGTCCTTGGTCAGTTCTGCGCAACCAGACTTCCAGTGGCCTTTATCGCCGCAATAGGTGCACATGCAAACCAAAAACCCGCTCAACTTTCTGCTACTGGGCCGGAAGCCCCCCCATGTGAGGCAGCACTCCGTGCGGAGGAGGAGGAAGCGGAGTCATTGGCGGGGCAGTTATCCAATTCAGAAGTATCCGTAGGTCCCGTAACATATCTGTTACCTTTTTCAATGGTACTTCCATTGACTGCAAAGGGGCTGCCAGCCGCTCCATTGCTGATGAGCCTGCGGGCAGTACCTGCGTCGGAGCCGGAGTGGAAGAGGCCATTGGTTTCCTTGTAACTGTTGGGAACAACCTGGCCATATCCTCAATCAGTTCTTCCAAATCAATCTTGCTCTCTACTTCCTGGTTGATCACGCTTAGGTTTGGAAGAAGCGGGACACTCCAATCCACTGACAGCAATACCAACCCCTGTTTGAATAGATACCGCTGGACCCGCGCACAAAGCTGCGGCGCAAACCTGCCTAGAAACGCCCGCTTCATTTCCCCTGTTTGACCCGCTACCACCTGGTTCTTCTCTAGGTAGCTGTAGATGCGGTAAAATGTAGATTTGTATTTGGAAAAATCACTCTGTGTCCGCACCCCACCTTGCAAAATTGCCTCCACTGCTGCCCGCTCAAAGTCCGTCTCCCGGAAGCGGGGCTCACGCTTCCCCCACCTTGCCATCATCTCATTCTGGAGCCTTTCCCAGTCTCAAGCCTTGTAGCCTGACATATCCTCCACATCCCGGAGTTTATTCTTTTCCGTGATAAAGAGAACAACCGTATGGACCTCATCCTTGCCCATCACGTGTTTGGAGTCCGCAATATCCTTGAACCTTGCCAGAAAGCGCCCAATATCCGCGGTGTCAAACCAGAGATGAGGGAAGTTCTGAGGCCTAAGCCATACCCATTGCGGAACCTCAGCCTCCTCCAAAGGCTCTGACCAAGGAGGAGCAAAACCGCCGGACCAAGTAGTTGGCGGTGGTAGAGGTTTCAGCCCGCCAGCTCCTGACCCAAGAGGGAAAAAAGGTGGGACGTTCAATCCTGGAGTAGTTGTTGGAAACATTGCACCCGCTAGCTTTGAGAGACCTAGATGAAATATTTTTCCTTGCCAGACCCCCAGATGTGGAAACAAGAGAGGTGATACCCCTCTAAATTGTCCTCAGGTTCCGGAAGTTATTGGTCTAAGCGTCTGTAAGGGGATTGGATGCAATGAGTTTTCAGAATAGAGAGCGTGATTCTCCTCACAATATGATATGATCCAACCT
Organism: Puccinia polysora; assembly: GCA_025617555.3. Taxonomy (NCBI): domain Eukaryota; kingdom Fungi; phylum Basidiomycota; class Pucciniomycetes; order Pucciniales; family Pucciniaceae; genus Puccinia; species Puccinia polysora. The sequence continues at coordinate 50,635,377 of CM062619.1, read as the reverse complement.
GGAGTTGAGAGTGAGGTATTTTTGAGTCCTCCCTCTCAACCCTAACCTAGGTACAATCACAAGCAACAAGATAGATGAAATATGACCCCAAGTACAGAACCCTAGCTCCACCCTAACCCTACCCTGTACCACCCACCCCATCCAAAACCCTTCCCTTCAATATCACCTACGTCTGGTTCATCCTTCTCATGGCTCAGCCCTCCTCCGCACCCTACTTGGAGCCCCCCAGGTTTTATCCGTCTGCGCGCGTCCGCAGATCCTGCAATCCGTGAGTCAGCCCATGCTTATGCCCGCGCAAACCTTGGATCCCGCAATCTGTGAGTTGGCCCGCGCTTATGCCCGCGCAAACCTCCCCAGCGCGTATAACCCCTGACCACCCCGCCCTTGCCTTCCAGACTAGCCACCCGCAAGCTGGGTTGGGCCGGCTCCATCACTTGGTCCATGTTCCCTGGGCAGGTCGCGGCCCAGCGCCCCCCAGAGTAGGCCCAACCCACACCTGGTGCCAAACCCTGCAATCCCTGCCGCTGAGCCCTCATCCGCTGCTGCTGAGCCCTCATCCTCTGCTGCTGAGACCGCGCGCACCCCAAATACTGAGCCTAACCTACCCAACTGCTGAGTGCGCAGCCCGCAAAGCAGCTGCCGATCCAAGGTTATAAATACAACACCACAAAGTAACAGATGAGACAGGAAGGAATGACATGGGAGAAAATGCAAATTTGAAGATGTAGTTTGTGCAGGGTAAGGGAAAAGTCCATTTGCAAAATATACAGTAGGTGAGGCTATCTAGGAATGGGTGCAAACTAGTGTGAGTGCCTGAACAAGAATGGAATTCCAAGGGCTGATGATACCCAGGGTGAAAGAGTGGGGCTTGAATGGATGGTCAACCAGATTAGAGTTGACTGCAAGGTTTGCAAGTATATACTGAGCCAGTAGCCAAGATTGGAAGGTTGTTGCGCAAGCCAGAGGAGGTAAGCAGGAAGCACCATTGATGTTTTGCTTTATTTGTTTCACACTTAGGGACTGAGTTAGATGGTACTGAGGAAAGAATATGCTGAATTGGTAAAGACAGTAACCCTTAAGCGTGAAGTGTTACAGTTTCCTGGGTATAAATACGCAAGCTCCTGTGAGTTTTCAGATGATTTTCCCATTGATTTCAAAAGTTTTTTTTAGTCAATGTATACCCTTAATACTATTATAATTCATTGCTATTAAATAAATCTGTAATTTGAATATTTTGTCATTTTCATCTTGTTGTTGCAAAAACTGCATTTGTTGAAATGAACAATATTTCCCTAGCACTGCTGCAAGGGGTCTCCAAGGCAAATGCAAACAATTCCACCTTTGTAAGGTTGCTTGCACCTTTCCCTTAAATAGCAAGCCGGTGGTCAATCCCTCAGTGGCTTCCACAAGTGAAGTGCAAAGTTGAAGGTCTGCACTGCAATTAAACTACCATATACCACCAGTGATGGAGATTGAGTTCTTAGGTATCCAAAACCCAGGTAATTAAGGCTAAAGACTGACTACAATGGAAAAATGAAACTAATATAATGTAAATTTTGTTCTTTAGTATTGGCAAGGTTTAGGAGGTAAAAAACTAATACACCACAGCCACCACCACCTTATTGTGGGCTGAAAACCAAGTATCAAGAGAGCCATATGAATCAAAAGGTGCATAATGAGGTGCAAGGTGAAGAGCAAGTTGCAACTGTAACCAAGGAGGTAAGAGAGGAATGAGTGGAGGTGGAAGGTGAGAAACAAACAGAAAAAGGAGGAGGAACTGAATGAAATGAAAGGGAAGAAGGAAATGGAACTGTAAAGGAGGAAAGGGTTGGAACAGAAGGGATTGGAGCGGAAGGAAATGGACTGGAACAAAATGGAATGGGATGGAAGGCCAAGGAAAGTGGAGCCAGGTGCAATTTGTGGTGCCAATTGAGACTGATGCAAGGCGGTTGACTTGCAATGTTGGAGAAGGTTTGTCACAAGGCCAAAGGAAGAGAGCATATGAGGAGCTCTTGGAGGAAGGTGGATGGAATGCCTGGCCAAAGAGGGCTTGGACTGCAAAGTGCAAAGAAATATTCAAAAAAAATTTAGTCACTCAATTACTGGTGTTGTGACAAATATCCAATTTAATAAATGACAAATACTTGGATGAACTTAGGTTGATGGTAGTGGAGTTTACCAAAAATTGGGAGAAGCGGAACAGGAAATAAAAGAAACTTTTTGATTTTTTTTTGTGTTTATTTTATTTTATCTATTTTATTTTATTTTTTTAAGAGATAGGGTTTTGCTTGGAATAGATGGTTTTAAAAAGAAGAGATTGCAGAAATAAAAAAATTTGAAGAAACTGAAAAGGAAGATAGGATAAGGAAATGTGATAAGTTTGATGGGATGGAATGGGATGGAAATGTTGAATGGTATTGGAAGGGATGGAATTTAAAATTGGAAAGGTTTGCAAGGGTACTTTGCATGGAAGTCTCAAACCAAATTGGGAGAGTTGCAAAGGCAATGGGCTGGTTCCAACAAGGTCCAATCTTTTTTGGACTGGAAGCCAGTCTATTCAGCAAGGTATTGAAATTTTTGCTTGAGTAACCTGGAATCCAGAATACGGATTACTTCCCACTCTAGATGGTCTTGGAAATGTACTGTTTCCAGAGGGGGATGAGTCTTTCCTGTTTATAGGACTCAAGCTGGCTCTAGGAGAGACATATGAAAGACCAGGTGGATACCTTTCCATTTCACAGATAAGGTAAGCTTAAAAGGGTTGGGAGAGATGACTGATTCAATTTTTAAGGGGACAAGCTTTCTTTCAGAGATTTTTTGGGTTGGGCAAATACTGAAAATGTTGCAAGAATTGAGCCATACCTGATCTCCTACTTCAAAGTTTGGAGCAGTAGTGCAAATTTGGTCTGCTTGCTCTTTGTAGCACTGGTTTTCTGCTTCAAGGTTGGTTCAAAGTTTTGATTGAAGGGATTGAATTTGATTAAGGTAATTTGAAGCAGGTTGAGAAGGTGCTAGGTGAATAGATGAGAAAGTTGGATTTCTACCATAAAGAGTCTGGAAGGTCAACTGTTTGGTGGAGGAATGAGTGGGGGTTTTGTAGGTGAACTTGGCTAGTGGAAGCCATTGCAACCAGTCATCCTTTTGATAGGCAACACAAATTCAAAGATACTGTTTGAGAATTTGATTAAATTTCTTGGTTTGCTTGGGGTGGTAAGCCATTGATAAGTTGCAATTGATCTTTCATTGTTGGCATAGCAAGGTATAGAATCTGGAGAGAAACAAAGATCCACAATCATTAACTATATTATCAGGTAGACCATGTTTCAAAAATACATATTGGGGTGTATCAGAGTTAGCAAACCCACCATTGGAAACCCACCATTTTTTTTGACCAAACCCGCCGTTAAAAATGGCGGGTTGCTGAAATATACATACCCCCTAACTGGTGTATGCAAAATGGGGGGTTTCATGAAAATGGAGGATTTCAAACATCAAAACCGCCATTTATGCATCATCATCCATCCACCATCCATCACATTTAAAACACTCATCCACATCAGAAAATCCATACCAATCCCATCTCCATTGCTTCAGGCACATCTCATCTCCATTGCTTCACATCTCCATCCCTTCACATCTCTATTGATTCACATCTCCATTGATTCACATCTCTATTGCTTCACATCTCTATTACTTCACATCTCCATCTTCACACAAACCCCATCATCATCTCATCACCCCACATCATTTTGTTTTGGTTGTTCAACCAAGAATCCTAGGCTGACTCACTCCGTTTTCTTTTTTCTTTTTTTTTCTTAGACAAAACTGACACAACACCTCACCCCACCACACCACCCACATCACCCCACCAAACCACAAGTCCACTTTCCTCCTCACCCACCACCTCCCCCTCACCCACCACCTCCTCCTCAACCACCACCTCCTCCTCACCCACCACCTCCTCCTCACCCGCCACCTCCTCCTCACCCAGCACCTCCTCCTCACCCACCACCTCCACCTCACCCACCACCTTTGGCACCCCTGGTAAGCTCTCCTCATCCTCCCCATCAACAGAAGCTAACCAATTGTTCCATCCCCCTCCAGGAACCTTCAGGTCCTCAGGTAAGCTCCCCCCCTCCTCCTCATCCTCCTCTTCCCTCCATCCTAGCTGACTCCTCCCTCTTGCTTGCTCCTTAACCACCCCTTCCCCTCCTTGCTCGCTTGCCAGCCCCACCACCATCCCCCACCACCTTGCTTGCAGGGCCCACCACCGCCCCCCCTCCTTGCTTGCTGGCCCCACCACCGCCCCCCCCCTCCTCACTCTCTTGCTTATTCACCACCCCCCCCCCCTCCTTGCTTGCTTGCCAGCCCCACCACCACCCTTCCCCACCTTGCTTGCTGGGCCCACCACCCCTGCCAGCCCCATCACCTTGCTTGCCGGGCCCACCCCAACCACCTCCGCCAGGCCCACCCCAACCACCCCCGCCAAGCCCACCCCAACCACCCCCGCCAGGCCCACCCTGCCCCCCCCCCCCTACTCACTTGCCGGCCCCACCACCATTGCCAGGTCCACCACCCCCGCTGGCCCCACCTTGGTTCCCCCCGCCTCCTTGCTTGCCTGCCGGCCCCACCTTGGTGCCCCCTGCCTCCTTGCTTGCCCGCAGGCCCCACCTCTGCCCCCCCTCCTTGCTTGCGCCCCACCACCCCCGCCGGCCCCCCCACCACCACCCCCCCTCCTTGCTTGCCAGCCCCACCTCTGCCCCCCCTCCTTCCTTGCCGTGACCACCGGCCCCGCTGGCCCCATCTTGGTTCCCCCCACCTTGGCCCCCCCCCCTTGCTTGCCTGCTGGCGCCACCTTGCCCCCCCCTCTCAATTGACGCGGCCCTCCCCCCTCCCCCTTGCATTGGCCCTGCCCCCCCCCCCTTGGACGCCTGCCCCCCAACACCTGCCTGCCTGGCCAACCAACCTCCCCCCCCTCCCTGGTTCCCAGGCCCTGCCTACCTGACCCCAGGCCCAACCCCAACCTGACCAAATTTCCTGGTCCAATTCCCTCACACACCAGTAAGTTTTTTTTTTGTTTGGGGGGGGGGGGGTTCTGATGTGATTTTTTTTTTTTGGTACAGTCTTTTTTTTTTGGTACAGTCTTTTTTTTTTGGTACAGTCTTTTTTTTTTTTTTTGGTGATTGCATTTCTGGTGAACTTGAGATCAAGTCCAGTTTTTGTTTCATTTTTTTTGATCCAATCTTGTTTCACCAATGATGTCCATTTGACTGGCTGTTTTTTTTTTCAATCCCTCAACCGCCATTGGTTAATGTCCAATTCTTCTCCCACCCCCCTCAAAATGTTACACAAACACTAAAATCTTGTCTTGTTTGTCACCCCAATCTAATTATAGGATTGGGAGGGAACAAGATGGAAGGAGATGGCTTGAAAAACACACAGAGAGGTGGGAAGAGTAGGGCTGCTTTCCAAAAGAGGCTTCAATCCCCCTCAAAATTTTACACAAACAATCAAATCCCGTCTTTTTCCTCACCTCAATCTAAGTATAGGATTGGGAGGGAACAAGATGGAAGGAGATGGCTTGAAAAACACACAGAGAGGTGGGAAGAGTACGGCTGCTTGCCAAAAGAGGATCTCTGAGTATTCCTTTTTACTTGCAGTTCCAACCAGGAAATCAAATGGACAAATTATTGAAAACATGGATGAATATCAAGTATCTGATGGCCAATTTTTTTTTCCTGACCTGGGCTTTGGAATTGAATTCGAGCAAAAAGGTGTGGTCAAAATGGTTTGGGCAGCCAATAAGTACAAGCACTGTAATTTTCCTGCTGTGGAGACTCCCACTCATACAAGGATGGCAATATCAATGCAAATCAACAAAACAACTAGAAACACTTGCAGGGACTTGGGTAGTGGGAAAATATACTCCAGGAAAAAAAATATTTTTTTATTGGTGGGGTTAAAAATAGTCTTAAGCATTGTTGTAATCAAAAATTTTTTTTTTATTTTTGAGTTTTTCATCAAAGCAAATATATTTACAAGCCCAGAATTTGATTAATCTTCTTTGATTCATCTACTGTTCTGCTGCTAACAATGTATGCTGCAGCCATTGACCACTTATCCTTTTTTTCTGTTGCCAGTTTTTCCCTCTCCATTTGCAGTTGCGCTTGCTGTCAATCCTTCTCCTTTTCCTCTTTTTGAAATTCTATCTCAGCCTGTTTTAACTTCCACTCAGAATCCCATTTTTGCTGATGATCCAAACTCTCAGCTTTCTGCTTTTGAAAATCAATAGCCAGTTGAGCATCTCACTTCTCCTTTTCAAACTGAAGTTTTTTCAGATTCAATTTGCAATTTCACTTTTTTTCATAGGGGAATAGGAATGAGCTTGATTTTGAAAGCAAGGAGAATCCAATGGGCTTACTTGAATCTTGCTTCTCCATGATCTCCTCAAAGCCAGAGAAATTTGAAGTGTTTCTCCTCTTTTTAATGCTATTGGGGTTGATGTTTATAGAATTGGAGGCCTTTTTCTTTCCCTTTGCAGAGGATGTTTGTGTGGGAACATCATTGCTCTCATTTGAAGGGGATGTTAGAGGCCCCATTTGCTTGAGTTGTTGGCCATTCAGGAATGGATGAGCCTGTTTATTTTGAATCTAAATCAGTAAGGATTAACTGGACAGAAGCAAAAAGAACTTGGTTCCTTACTTGAGCAGATGTTGATGGCAATGGTGATACAGGAATGACATCCTCCTCATTGGCCAAGTTCTCCAGTTCTTCCACCCCAGGAAGAGAGCAATCCAAATAAGGAGGGGAGGGGTCAAAGGTTGGGTTTGAATCCTCAATCAAGGAGGAAGTAGACTTTATTGGAGCTGATTGCATTTGAATATCCTCCTTGGCATTGGATGGGGGCCACTCATAGGTTTCTTCCGGATCACCATTTGTAGGCTGAGCATCCCCAGCCAAGTCCTTAGCGTCAACTGAATTGGATTTTTGGGCATCAAAAGCAGCTAGGGGGGTGATTTTGGCCTTCTTTCCAAAGATTTCATCCATTAGAATATAAAAAGGACAAATGGAGTCCAACTTATCAACCACCAAGTTGATTCCCTTGGATTTGTCAGGGTTGTTGATACCAAAGCCAGTGGAGATTGACATGGAGTGGGCCTTTTTGTACTTGGCTCAATAATTCTTTAATTGCTCCCTCATCTGTTTGGATGACAGATCCAGCCTAACTTTTGTTATATTCTTGAGTTCATTGTTCATCAGAAGATAAACATTGACCGTAGAGGATGGAGGCCGGCCAACGCATGTTTCATTTTTGGATCCAAAGAAAGCATTGTAGTTGGATGGAGTTTTGAGCCAGTTTACCAGGATGATGTGATCAGCTCTCTTGAGCTTACTTGAGGCTTTGGAAGCTGATGGGGGAGGATTGTTGTATTTTGAGTTCCTGGGGGATTTTTTCTTTGGTCCATTGGATTTTTTAGTGGACTTGCTGGGGGAGGATTGCTGAGAGGCAATTTAAAAATAGTAGGAGCAATGAAGGGATGAAGGGCTATGAGAGTGTTTAATTGGTGAGATTAATGATGTGATGAGAGGATGAGAGTGATGAAGGAAAGAGAATAGGAAGATATGAGATTGATGAAGTGACAAGAGGGATAAAGCAATGAGAGTTAGGATGTGATGAAAGCGATAAAGTGATGAGAGTGATGAATTGATGAGGATAGTGATCCAATGAGAGTTAGCTGGACGTGATGAAAGTGATAAATGGATAAGAGCAATGAAGTGATAAGGATATTGATTGGATGAGAGTTAGCTGGATGTGATGAAAGCAATAAACGGATGAGATTGATGAACTGATCAGGATAGTGATCTGATGAGAGTTAGCTGGATGTGATGAAACCAATAAAGTGATGGGAGTGATGAAGTGATGAGGATATTAATGAAGAGATGAAGAGCAATTAATCAATTTTTTTCCAATGAGGTCAGAGTTAGAAAGAGGTGGGAAGCCAGGGGTGGATGACATGGACAGGTGGTGGAAGCCTTTAAATACTTTTATTTGAAAAAACCAACTTATTTACAGGTAACTCTGACACATCTGATGTGAAATAAGTGGCTTTTTTGATTTTTAATGGCGGTTTTGAAATGGTGGATTTGGTTTGAAACCCGCCATTAAAAAATGGAGGGTTTGCTTAACTCTGATACGCCCTATTCTATGAATAAATTAGCTAATTGTTCCAAAGAGGCTGTCACATTACTGCAAAGAAATAAAGCCATCTTCAAAAAGAAATCTACTACTACTAAAATAGCATCATAAACACTAGAAATTGATAATTTCAAAATGAAATCCATAGACAGCAAGTGCCATAGAATAGGTGGGCTGGAGAAGCCCATACTTCTGGTGTTTTGAGGACTTGTTACAATTGCAATCATAGCACGCGCTAACATAGTCTTTTACTTCCTTGGTAATACCAGGCCAATAAAAGTCTTGTGAAATCAATTTGTAGGTTTTATCCTGTCCATGATGACCAGCAAGGGGGGAATCATGCTGTGACTCAAGGATATCTAACTTAATGCAAGGATTATCTGGTAATACTATACAGTATTTATAAACTAAGTAAACATTTTCATCAATACTGTAACCAATATCTAATAGATTTTCACTCTTGCAAAGTTTGATACACTTGGGATTGTTGAGTTGAGCTTTTCATAGTTTAGAAGATGTGTCTTTCAGCTGAGTGATTATTGAACTGGGTTGGGAAAACTGGGTTGAGAAGAGTGTACTAACATTTTCAGGGTTGTTATTGGCAAAGGTGCTCCCCCCCCCCCCTGGGTAAATGTTTTCCTAACATGATAAAGCATCAGGGACTACTGCTTGTTTCCCAGGACGGTACATGATCATAAAGTTAAACTTGGAGTGTTATTTGACCCATTGTGCCTGTCTGGGTGTAAAGACGTTTGAGCTCATGAAATATTCAAGATAGTTGTGATCAGTTAAAACCTCAAAGGGTTCCATAAGGCTCAAAAGTTATGAAAACCATTCCTTCAAGCAGTAAAAAATTTTTAGAAGTTCTTTTCATGAATGTTGTAATTAAGCTCTGCAACAAGCAATTTGAAAGAATTGAAAGCTATGGGATGAAAGAGGGAAGAAGAGGAAGAAAAATGCAACATTACTCCTGGAATTGCATATTTTCTTGCGTCTGTTTCCACAATAGTGCAAGCTAGCTTCTTGAATTTAGTGATTATTGGAGCAGTGGTCAAGCATTTCTTTAGAGCTTCAAACTCCAAAGCAGCTTGTCCTGTAAAAAAAATGAGTGTCTTTCTGAAGAAGATTAGTAAGATTCATGGTTTTCTTTGAATAATGCTCAATAAACCTCCTGTAAAAATTACTGAAACCAAGGAAAACTTGAAATTATTTGACTGGAAAAGGTGTGGGCCATTCCAATATGTGCTGACTCTTGGCTGGGTACATTGATAGCCCTTGCTGCAAGACTATGAAACCTAGAAACTGAAGAGAATGAGAATTAAATTTTCAACTAGAGGCTTTTTCAAACAGGTTGTTCTTTTGAAGTCACTGCAGCGCCTCTTGCACATTTTTAATGTGATCCTTAAGATTTTTTTAGTAGAAAAGTATATTTTCAAGATACACCATGAGATATTTCTCCACAAGGTCAGAAAAAATGACATTTTAAAAATGTTGAAAAGTGGAAGGAGTTTTTCAGAGGCCAAAAGTCATGATGGTATACTCATAACTGCCAAACAGTTTTCTCATTGTGGTCAAATACTCATGACCTTTTGTAATGAAAATTAGGTTTCAGGAGCCTCAAATTTCTAACTTTGAGAAATAAGCAGCTCCATGGAAGAGAGTGAGGAGGTGCACCATAGGTGGTACTGGGTAGGCATTCTTCCAGGTTACCTGGTTCATTTTCTTGTATTTGACGCAAAGTCAAAGGCCACTGTCTTTCTTTGGGACAAATAGGATGGGCAAGCCGGTATTTAAATTTCTTGGTTGAAGAAATCCTTTTGATAAATTTTCCACAATTTATCTTTGAAGGGGCAGTGATTCTTGCTTTGAGAGCGAGTATACTGGTCCTGGTGATAGAATTTGGCCAGTAAGTTCAATCCTGTGATCATAAGAATGGGAAGGAGGAAGTTTCTCTACCTTTACAGCTGAGAAGAAATCAGAAAATTCATGGTAAACCAAAGGTAAAGACTCTCAAATGATTTCTAAATCTTCAATCTTATCATTTTTGAGCACCGGATTTGAAGTGCTTGCAAAATGCAAGAGGATTGGGGAGCTCAAAATACACCATTTGGTTGGTGCCTGTTTCTCTCCAAAGAAACAAGGAAGAGTTAAGTTGGAAAAATAAGCAATAACTCCTAAATCTGAAGAGGGAACTTGGAAATGAAGGTCAGGATATTGCAAATCTCCTTGCTGAAAATTTTCATCCAACTCAATGACAGTAAACTGGCTGGCCCTGTTGGGGGTTCAATTTGCAATCAGGAAAATTTTTGCAAGGTGGCTTGTTCCTGTGAAAATTTTTGGGTTTTCTGCCTGTCAACAGCAAGACTCCCAAGTCTTAGTGGCTTTTTATGGCGTTCAGGAGTGTGTCTGAATATGGCCCCACAACTGCAAAGTGGGTTAGTGCCACCAGCCATAAAGAATTTGGGACAAAGTGCCCTTAAACCCAGGGTTACTGTCACACGGTGGTATGTGACATCATAACAACTGCAAAGTGAACTGGCCTTTCAGCCGGTTTCATAGCCTTTTGGTTAGGCCTTGCCTCTCAGTTGGTTTTCAGTTGTGCAAGTTATGAAACTATATTCTTCTTTTGGATAAAGGTTTTTTTAAATTGATATGGCTTTTATATTGGCAAACCAAACTTTTTATTTGAAGGCCTCAAATCTTAGGTCCTTTCTATCCAGAAATTCAAAAATTTATTAAAAAAAGGGCTTATTTGAAATTCAGACAAATTAATGAGACTTTGTCTATCATTCTGAAGACATAGGTCCAACAGGATTAAGTTGGAGGGTTTTGAGAGTGTGAGAGGCAGCAGAAAATTGACTAAGGAAAGGGAGTTTGTTCAGCTTCCACAAATTTAAAATTTCAAATTAGATATTTGGTAAGAGTTGGGTAATAGCTTCTTTAGGAATGGTACACTGGGATGAAAAATCCAGTCCTAAATATAGAAACCAAATAGATTTTCCAAGTCCAACAGGTAGGAGATGGATAGGAATAAAATTTTTAATCATGAAATTCTAGAATTTTATTTTTGAGAGATCC
>CM062619.1:50551602-50619102 GCA_025617555.3 Puccinia polysora | reverse complement strand
CAAACTTTACTGTCATAACCATCTGCCCCGCACCTCCCCCCCCTTTGGTCTTTATCTGCCTTTAACTCCATACCCCCTCAACTTCACCTCTGCCATCCCATATGTTGCTTGTGGACGCTGAACACATCAGGCCCTGAATTAAGGTTGTGTCTCAATTGATTATGAAGCTAACCTTATTTACCAAAGGAAGGTTTACAACGCTTGGTGGGGCCCCAAACAGGGCCTTAGTTAGATTTGCAATAGAGAAATTTTTATTTTATCTCCCCAAACAGAAATAGAGCTGGAAACATCTGGTTAATTATTTAATCAAGTCATATTGAGAAAAATTTAAAGATTCAAGATTTGATGAAGTAATAATATGATTATGGTAGCAATAGTAACTATGAGATATGAGATAGTTTTTGTGGAGTGAGAACCAGGATTACTTCAAAAATTTGGAAATTGGAGAATTTACTGTTATTCAATTAGAGTGGTGGTGTAGAAAAAATTATTCATGTTTTCAGGGAGGAAGTGGAGGCATCCAGTGAAAATGAAGATATGTGTGATTTTCTTCACACACTTTTGGTATTACAAAATTTCATTAACATCTTCAGGAACAGAAAATGCAGTTACCATACAAATTCCTGAGTCAAATTCATGTTTGACAGCCATGTGAAGAATTGTACCAAAATTAGTGAATTCTGTGTGAATGTCAACAGTTTTTCTCTTATTCTTGCAACCATTCCACCAAATTTGCTTTACTCCTCTTAATTAAATTGGATGGGAATGTGACAGATGAACTCAGGCAGTGAACTGGGTACCACAGGAACTAAATTCTTGAGGAGGAAAATTACTCTCCATGAAATTTACCATCATTTATAACAAACACAAATATCTGAATCATAGACAAAACATCCTTCTTTACCTTAGGATGAATGTGTTTAATTTTTAACTCATATAAATTATTCAATCTTGAAATTTTTGCCTCTGGAAACTAATTTATATGCAAGTATTTTCTTTTTTATATTAAAGCAAAAGCTATAATTTATTTTAAATACCTAGTAGAAGAGCAGCTTCCATAGAGACCTCAAATGTATGTTATGCTCATATTGCTTTTTAAATTCTCTTTAAAATGGATCAAAATATGCATTCAAGAATATTGAAGCATTCTAAAAACAGTGAATATGTGAAAATTCCACATTTTGTAATCTAGAATGCAGCAATCATGACTCAAAGGAATAATCTTAATTTACTCAAAATATCACTTCAAGAACTTATGGATTCTAATCTACCTTTTTGAAGAAAATTCATTGTTTTTGATGGTAAATTTGAATAAATTCAATCTGTTATCCAAGAAGGTATGCATTCTAATCTACCTTTTTGAAGAAAATTTAATTATTTTTGTTGGAGAATTCAAGGAAAATCTATCTATGATCCAAGAAGGTATGCATTCTTGCATTCTTGATACAATTTTAATACATAATTCTTGCTGAAGATGTTTTGAAGTCTTGAAATCCACTTCAAATATGCATCATGCAGTTGATTCTCACAACAAAAATTTCCTTCTTGGTTTTGCTGATGCTCTTAATTTATAACAGGTTTCATAAAATTTGATGCTTCATCAACACATCATAATACAGCTTAATAGTGATCATCATTCTTTGGAAAGTGTAATCAACATTTGGCCCTATATTGCAAAACCAATGCCTTTGTTCTGTATATCTCATTAAATTTCTTATCCTCTCCTGCAAAAATATTGTGGTCTACCATTTAAATTGATTGGTGCAGAATTCCCTCCCTCCTGCCCCCCTGGGAATGATTGAGTTTATACAATGAGAACTTACTGTAGCCATTTCTCTGTCTAAATTAATACCAAAATGCATTGAACACAAGGACCTTTACATACATTAGGCTTTCCATATTTTTCTTCTCATAGAATCATTCTTGACATTGGTGCCCTGATGACAATGTTGAGCTATCAGAGACACAAAATTGACCCATGCAATAAGTCTGGCTTTTTTCAGATTTGGTGACCATATTGTATTTTTCAACATAGCACAAGTCCTTTTATGGAATGATTTGTTTCAATTCCATAAATTCCCTTGATTTGTTAAATGTCTGAAAGTAATATTCATTTCAAGAAACTTTAAAGAAGACTCCAGTAAATTTGGTGTTCTCCTTACAAATTCAAAAATCTCAAGGACCAAAAATTTCAAGCTTTGGTCCTTAGGTGAAAGACCCTGCGTTCAGTCATGGTCAGTTATGTTCAACTTTTTCAAGTAGTGAATCAAGCAACTGAAAAAGTTTGGTTGTCACGCTGAAACCTGGAAATCCAAGTTCCTTTGAAACCAATAGCAATTTTTACAATGTGGTATTGAATGCAATTCATCCTACAATCTGAAATTTTTGTGATATATTTCTTTGACATATCCTGTGTTTCAAGATTGTTTTTACATATTTATTTGAGTAATCAATTTTTGTGCCTCATGATGGGGTCCCACAGAAAACTTATTTCACTTTTGCAATTTACCCACATCTAAATCCCACTGCAGCCCAAATCATCTTGAACTACCCCCAAATTCGAGGGCAATACACCAGTATATGTTGACAAAATTGCTCATCAGGTGTATGGTGGCGCTTCCACATCCGAGACCTTTGCCCTATCTTCTCTTTTCCGACGCTTTTCTAACGTGCATTTGATGCAGAGAGAATAAGCCAATTCCGAATAAACGATTTGTAAATGAGATTCCCGCTTGAGAGAAGTTTGAGAAAATGTTCAATGATCCGTTCCGAGCAAACAATAGCCCCGAACTTGCTATGCGCTTAGTGAATCATTCAGTCTTTGATGTCTGAATCTGAATGGCATTTGGTTTGTGGAGTTTGCCCTTCCTCCTGGACACAGTATTACTCGGAGGGTAAACTTGTCGCACTCATCATTCAGGTTAAGTGGACTGTAATTCTATCTACTTTTGGAAAGCATTGTCTTGCGCACAACTCCAGTCTTCTGGGACGTCTCATTCCCTCCTCCCCAACGATAATGATTTATCACGATTCAGGGCTCGCCTCGTGCTTCGCGTTATACACATTAACCCTGGATGATACGACGTGTTAGGAAGACGATTGATCGTTTTTTATCAAATCGCGAGCTTGAAAATTAAAGATAGCTCGTAGCTTGTGTTTTCTTCTCCTGCTTCGTAGCTTGTTGGCTTAATTTCCAGTCGATTTAGTTTTTATCCTCCCACTCTCTACACTTCTATCTTTATTTTTCAGGGCGCGTATTCTATGGATTGAGTTCTATGAAGCCCCTGAAGTAGGCCAAAAGTCGGGCAAGATGAAAGTTAATAGCTTGGTCCAGACGTAGCCTTCTGAGCAGGGAATGATTCGGTGATTGATTTGATGATCCAATCCGCTCCTATCTATCTAGTTGAAGGGCTGACAGGGTTGAAGCTTCAAATGGGACCTGGGTTGGTTGGCAAATTACCCACGCTACTTCTCAGGGATAAAGTCTCCCTCCCATGAAGTTTTTGCTCCTGGTCGTGACGACGATTATGCTTATTGATCGCTGGATCGATGAGTGGGCTGAGAATACCATGAGCTGTGCGCCATTATCGATAAGAGGCTCCCCCGGTCTTCATTGAATAGTGAGAAAAACTTCAAGATTATTACTGATCCTTCATTATCAGCAGGTTTAAGTCTCGATCACCGACCTCTGCGTCATGCTATGTATGTACATACATGAATGTATGATCTGGACAGGTTGTTAATCCGATCAATTTTCTTTGACGTCTCATCGGAAGTGGTTGAGCCTGGGCATGATCCAAAAACTCCGACCTGTCCCTGTTTCTGACTCGGAACAACTATGGATTGTATGGGGTGAGCTAGCTCGGGGCGTGTGCCAATTCCTCTTGGCAAATAGCAAACTCGGCATGCCATCGCCATCCCAAGCTCCGAGGGGTAAAATCATCATCGTTAAATTTCTTCAGCTGGAAGCTAAGGAGTAATGATGAGTCCAAAACTTGAGGAAGGTGGAAAATCCTCATCGACATCGTTGTCATGATGTAGATTCTTTCAATTGATTGATGGACAATATCTTGACGCATCCATGTTTTGATGAATTCGGTAGCGATCAAGGAGAATTTTACATCATGATTAATATTTAAATCAAATTTCCATTTCCCCCCCCCCCCCCCCTTGAATTTCACTCCGCAGGGCGGGCTTGGATCGAGAGAGGCTCCGCTTCCATCCGTCGACATCTGTCCAACTGCCTTCCCTCTGCTTGATCATTCATAGTCCCGATACATCCATCATGACTTCTGATGCAGAGTTACTTGAGTCAAGGTCTCAGGACCAGCAGGACCAACGAGCTAATAGCTTTCGGCCTAGGAGGTTACTGACTACCTACCAATATCGAACCTACCAGCCCACAGATCTTTCAATCTTCTCTTCATTCGATCAACCCTACCTCCAATTCGATAGAGCCACCAACCGCTTTCGTCATTTGACCCCGGAAAAACTCGGACAGTGCAAGAGTTACCGCAAAGGCAATGTGCCCGGAGTGATCATCTATATGATACCTGGAAATCCCGGTCTCATAGAGTTTTACGATCGATTCTTGTTAGAGTTAACCAACAATTTCGACCGTCTCGGTGGTTGTGAGATTGTCTGTAGCGCTCATGTTGGCCATTCGATTCGTTACAACTCAAATTTCGATTTGCGATTTCTGGAGAACTTTAAAATTTTTTCACCCAACCGAAATCCCACTCTTGCTGACCAAGTAGAATATCACACCGAGGTTGTCGGGAAAATTTTGACCGATGGGATCGGCGACTCGAAGAAAACCAAACTAGTTCTTATCGGCCACAGTGTTGGCGGGTACATAGCCTCCAAGGTAGGAAGTCCAATTCGACCTTAATCGTGATTTATCCATCTGTCTTAATGCATATGCTCGTGGGGCCAATTTCTCAAATCTCATCCAAGGTTATGTCATCGAACCTGACCACTTGAACCGGCTAGGTTTCATTCGCATCGTCCTTCCGACGTTGCTCATCTATGCTGCTCCCCATTACTCGTATTCTATCGTTGTGCGTTCGCAATTCATGAACTGATCAAATCTGAACGAACAGGTGCTTGAAAGATTTCCTGACCGAGTGACACGCATGATTGGGCTATTCCCAACGCTCTCAAACATCGCACATTCACCCAAAGGTCGTCGATTGACACCCTTATTCTCACCCATCTTGCTCCCTTTCATTAACATACTTCAAATTATCTTCAATGCGATTTTGCCTAAGACGTTACTCTGCCATTTAATCATATTCGTCTACAATTTTGCCAACTCGAGCCCAAAGCCGACCAAAGTTGACCCATCTATCAAAAGTAAAATATCGAAGAGCAACTTGATGATCATACTGGATTTCATCCTCAATATAAACTGTGTCACGGCTGTCTTGACGATGGCTCGATCGGAAATGGCATCCATCCTAGATTTGGATCAGAAATTCATCGAACGATTTCATCAAAAATGCACATTGATCTGGACAACTTATGGCAAGGATGAATGGGTAGCCGAAGAGGAGATTATCAAAATCATTGAACACTTAGATAATTACATTGGACCTGATTCTTCTACCAACCACGTCTGGAAGCGAACACCCAAACCTGTCCGCGACGATTCATTTACCCTAACTGATCCAGTTCACAGACTTCCATACTGGAAGAGGATGGGTGAAGGAGTGACGCATGATTATTGCTTGGGTAAGTTTTACTGCAAGCTTCCGTCGATAAGGTTGCATCGTCACTGATTTCCTAAATCCAATTTCCTAGAATACAATGAAGTGATGGCCAAGGAATGCACCCTGATAATTGAAAAAAGTCTGACATAATCTCTGTTGGATTTCTTTGAATTCAACAAATCTTCCGATCTACCACGTCGTATCTCAAAAAGTTCCAAGCTGATCGTTGAAGAAGTGAATGAAGATATAACAGACTTTTTTGGTTGCTGTGAAGAACAAGCTGCTTGGGAAAGAAGGCTTTCTCTTCTCATATTGACGATCTCAAAGAATATGTGTTGCAGCTATGATTTCATAGTAAAGCAAAAATTAAATAAAGTTAAATGGTTCTAATACAATAGCATATCCCAAAAAGGCCTAAATTTTCAAAATTCTTTCCTCTGTATCTGTGAACCACAACAGCTTCTTGGAGATGAACTAAAGTTCACACGTAACTCTAATATTGCAATTGTTTACCTTGAACTCACCTAACATGCACATCATACGTGGGATAAACTTTGGATATGGCAATTTTGTTGCCACTTACTATTGAAAAATATTCATCAAGCTCCTATCAAGCTCCTTAGAAAACAGGAAATTGAATCAATCATAAGCAGTGGAGTAAGTTTAAATATCTCAAACTCATGGTTTGGTCCTGAAGTTCTGAACAAAAAATACAAAGCCTTTTTTCTGTGCTCAAAAATTAGCTGGAACAAGATAAATTATCACAAAAAAAAGACATTATTTTACCACTATTGGATATTTCTTGAAAGGCAGGGTTCATTTTTTATTTTGAAAAAAGAATTTTTATTGGCTTTTTTCACTTTTAGACTCTAGCAAAAGGTTTGTCCCATGAAAAGAAGCCAAAATTGTGGAAGCCTCTCCTTGGAGACCACCTAAGATATTTCCCTGAAATTTTCTTTGGTGAAAAGGTAATGCATTATATTCATTATTTTAGAGGTTAAATGCTCATTTTTTTTAATAAAATTTAAGAATTGCATACCCAGAATCAAATGTGTTGCCCTGTCATCATACTCAGTCTTGCTTTTAGCCTGTGCCTTAGACAACATCACTTCATGGTATCTTGCTTCTATGTACATTCATTAATACCTTGCTTCATTCCTAGCTAGAGCAGAAATGTATCAGGTTGTATCTAGTCATCCCCTCACAATTTATTTTAGCCTAAAAAGCAAAGCATTCCTCCTGAAAATTGTTTCTCAGTTAGTGGATATCATGCATTCTTGCATCTTGTTGAGAAAAAATCTTTTACATTGAGCTTGGCTCAGTTTCCTTATTGAAAAATTTCTCACCTTGCACCTTGCACTTGGATTCAGAGCATCAGCCTTGAAAATCAAAGGATAAACTTACTAAATTGAAGATTCCTTGTAGTATTGGTCACTTCTCATTTTTGCCAAATCCCTCCTTCCTCTCTTAGTATGTATATGAGGTGAGCATGTGACAGTATATTAAATAAATCAACTAATGACCTTAAGGCTTTCCAAGACTTTAAAATAGTTTTAATTATCAATGAAATGTACTTGCTTTACTGGGAATGCTTCCCTTGCCCCTTAAAATGAGAATATTGATAGGTTAGGGAAATCAAGTGGATCTTGGGAAAATCAACCTTTAGATCCAGTTCCTTCTTTTGATTCTCCATCTGGTGGAACCCTCAACTATCCATCTGCTCACAGGACAACTCCTAGAAAACCCTACATGGACCCTCTCAACCTAACTGCAAGTTCACCTGGCTCCAGTTCCTCAACACGAGTTCAATTTCAGAATTGTAGATATACACCTGCCAAGCCCAAAGCAGGGATACTTCTAGCCACTTTGGTGCAGGCTTTCACTCAAAATGCTTTGAATTCTGGGAGAAGAGGTTAAATTTTTTAAAATCCCTGCATGAAAGAGCTGGATCACTTCATGGGAGAACATCCCAACAAAATTTATTCTTATTTTCAACCTCTTAAATTCATATTTTTTTAAAACAATATCCTCAGATCAAACAGGAATAAGGTTATTTATGCCTCTTTCTTCTTAGAAGGTAGAGCCTTGAAGTGCTTCAAGCCATATCACAAACAACTCAGTCACACTCTTGCATCCTGTATCCTCAAAAATTGGATAGAGTTTAGCCAAAGCTCTTCACTCTGTTTGGAAAACCCATTGATTTTTTAAACAAAAAATACAAACTTAAAAACATTTCCACAAATGAATAATAGGGAATCAACTTTTATTTCAAACTTTGAAACCTTGAAGTGTTGCATCCAATAGGGAGTATCAAAGTCAAAATTTTGAAAAATTTAAATTGCTTATTTCAGGAAAAATATCAATTTTTCAAAGAATATTTTTGTATCAAAAAAAAACAATGAGCCAATAGTTTTAGCTCACAAAAATGAAATTTTCAAAAAATAAAATAGAAAAGCCTAAAATTAGCCATTTAATGGGGCGTATCAAAGTTAACCAAACCTGCCATTTTTTAATGGCAGGTTTCAACCCAAATCCGCCATTAAAAATCAAAAAAACCCACTCATTTCACATCAGACGTGTCAAAGTTAACATGAAATAAGTGGGTTTTTTCAAATAATGTATTTAAAGGCTTCCACCACCTGTCCACATCATCCATCCCTGGCTTCGCACCTCCTTCTACCTCCGACCTCATTGCAAATTTTTTTACCTCCAGCCTCATCATAAAAAGATTCACCACTCTCATCAATTTATCACTCTGATCATCAATCTCATCAATTTATAACCCTCATCACTTGATCACTTACCACTTTATTGCTCTCATTGCTTCATTTCTCTCATCCCTTCATTGCTCTCATCACTCTACCTCCAACAAGAACTTGTACCTCCAACCTCATCCAAAGAATCCAATCATTGTTTTATTGCTCTTTTCACTTTATTGATCTCATCACTTCATATCTCTCATCACTTTATCTTGCTTGTTTCTTTATCCCTCTCATCACCTTATTGCCCTTACTCTTTCCAAATGGCCCCTCAGCAAACCTCCCCCCCCAAGTCTACACAAAAGTCTAACACACAAAAGAAAACATTGCCAAGGAACTCCACAACAAACAATCCTCCCCCATCAGCTTCCAAGGGCTCAAGTAAGCTCAAGAGAGCTGATCACATCATCCTGGTCAACTGGCTCAAAATTCCCTCCAACTATGATGCCTGCTTTTGATTGGACAATGAAACATATGTTGGCCAACCTCCAGCCTCTAAGGTCAATGGTTATCTCCTGATGGCCAATGAGCTCAAGAACAAAACAAAAGGTAGGCTGGATCTGTCATCCAAAAAGATGAGGGAGTAATTCAATAATTATCAAGCCAAGTACAAAAAGGCCCACTCCATGTCAATCTCCACCGGCTTTGGTATCACCAACTCTGACAAAGCCAAGGGAATCAACTTGGTGGTTGATAAGTTGGACTCCATTTGTCCTTTTTATATTCAAATGGATGAAATCTTTGGAAAGAAGGCCAACATCACCCCCCTAGCTGCTTTTGATGCCCAACAATCCGATTCAGTTGATTCTGAGGACTTGGCTGGGGATTCTCAGCCTACCAATGGTGATCCCAAAGAAACCTATAAGTGGCCCCCATCCAATGCCAAGGAGGATATTCAAACAAAATCAGCTCCAATCACGTCTACTTCTGCATTGATTGAGGATTCAAACCATACCTTGGACACCTCCCCTCCTTCTTTGGATTTCTCTCTTCCTGGTTTAGCAGATCTCATCAACCTTGCTGATGCGGAACAAGATACTCCTCAGTATCCATTACCCTCAACATTGGTTCAAGTAAGGAACCAAGCTCTTTTCTCTTCTTTCTTGTTAATCCTGACTGATTTAGATTGTAAAAAAACAGGCTCATCCATTCTGGAATGGCCAAAAACTCAAGCCACTGGGGCCTCCCACATTGCCTTCAAACACTAGTCACAACTTTCAGACTAAAACCACCTCTACCAAGGGTAAGCAAAAGGCCTCCAATTCCATAAATATCAACCCCAAAATTCATCAAAAGAGGAGAAAAACTTCTGCTTTTTCAGGGTTTGAAGAAATCATGGAGAAGCAAGATTCATGTAAGTCCATTGGTTGAATATCCTTGCTTTCAAAATCATGCTCATTGCTTTTCCCCTGCAAAAAAACATTCAAATCACAAATTGAATCCAAAAAAACTTGAGTTTGAAAAACAAAAGTGGGATTTTCAACTTGCCATGGATGTTCAAAAGCAGAAAGCCAAGAGTTTGGATTATCTAAAAAAATGGGATTCTGAGTGGAATTTGAAACAGGCTGAGCTAGAGTTTCAAGAAGAGGAAAAGGAGAAGGATCAACAGCAAGCACAACTGGAAAAGGAGATGGAACTACTTGCAACTGAAAAAAAGGATAAGGTATCAGTAGCCTTGGCTTGCATTGGTAGCAGTAGAACAGTAGATGAAATACAGCAGATAACTCAAATTCTGGGTTTGTAAATATATTTGCATGGGTGAAAGAAAAACAAAAAAATATTTTTGATTACAATGTTTGAGAGTATTCTTAACCCCACCAACATACAGATCTTTTTTGTTTTTATTTATATTTTTTTTTCTAGAGTAAATTTGGCCATTATTCAAGTCCCTACAAGTGTTTCTAGTTTTTTTATTCATTTGAAGTGACATGGCCATTCTGGTATGGGTTGCTGTTTCCACAGCAGAAAAGTTACAGTGCTTGTACTTATTAGCTGCCCAAACCATTTTGACTATACCTTTTTTCTTGAAATCAATTCCAAAGCCAAGGTCAGGAAAAACAAATTGGCCATCCAATACTTGATATTTGTCCGTATTTTCAATAAGTAGACTATTTGATTTCTTGGTTGGAACCATGAGTAAAAAGGAGTAGCCATAGATGTTGCATTTGTCAATATGAGGAGAGTTGTAAAAAGAATCCAAGGTGAAAGTGATGTGTGGGGAGCAATCAAAAGGTGTAGGCTTGGAACAAAATTCCAAAAAAGAGAAAGAGGGAATTTTGTTGTCCTTCATGGTATCACAGTTTTATTCAAAGGAAAGTTTTGCCAAATTGAAAAAAAATTTTCCTAGAATTTGGGATACTTTGTTGGCCTTAAGGTTGAGGAAAGCATACTCTTGAGGAGAAGATCTAATAGATGATTTCTTCACATAACATCCAAATAACTCTGAAGGGTGCATCAATTTTTGCCATCCAACTGCCCACATTTTTCCACCCCAAGATCTTGAAGGGCCAACTGGGTTGACAAATTGTTTTGAACCATGAAGGAAAGTGGTGATAAAGTTGATTTCCTTCTTATCTTGTTCTGAGAGTTTATCCAAGGTTACAAATTTGATTATTGAAACCATGGCTTGGCGATCAGATTGATCAAGGAAAATTAATTTCCACAGTGGAAGAAATGGAACAGTTTGATTGTTTGTTTTGCTTGCTCAAACTCTTCCTGGGTGGGTTTGCAACTATTATTTTTCTTTTTGGAAAAAATTGAAGGGTACAGATCCAAAGGACATGGTTTCCAACCAGACCAGACCACATTTTCATTAATATCTTCCTCAGTAACTTCCAAAGACATTTCTGAATCCCAATATTGAAGCCTCTTTTGGCAAGAAGCTCTACTCTTCCCACCTCTCTGTATGTTTTTCAAGACATCTCCTTCCATCTTGTTCCCTCCAAATCCTATACTTTGGGGTGAGGAACAAGGCAGGATTTGATTGTTTGTGTAACATTTTGAGGGGGGTGGGAGAAGAGTTTGATGTTCCCCAAAAGCAGTCAAATGTTTTCCAAAAAAAAAAAAGTCATTCCAATAGACATCATTGGTGAAACATGATTGAATAAAAAAAAGAAACCAAACCTGGACTTGAATTCAGGGACACCGGAAGCTGATTCCCCCCTCAAAAAAAATTGGCATGAGTGACCCATGCAACACACCAACAAGCAAAGTTATCAAAAAAATTAAAATTAAAAAAAAACCTACCTTCCATGGCAAAGAACACCTGAAATAATCAAAAAACACCCTTTTGGCTTCTGGTGCAGTCCAGAGACACCTAAAAAGAAAAAAAATAAAAAAAAAAGCAGAGGTCAGCTCCAAAGAAATCTCCAAAAAAAGGAGCAGGGGAAATCGGCAATCAATTGCTTGATTGATTGCTTGATCAATTGCAAAAAAATCAAACAATCAAGCAATTGAATGAGAATCAATTGGCCAGAGACATCTGAAAAGAAAAAAAAAACAAAAAAACAAAAAACAGCGGAGGTCAGCTCCAAAGAAATCTCCAAAAAAAGGAGCAGGAGACATTGGCAATCAATTGCTTGATTGATTGCTTGATCAATCGCAAAAAGATCAAACAATCAAGCAATTGAATGATAACCAATCGGCCAGAGACACCTAAAAAGAAAAAAATCAAAAAAAAAAAAAAACAGCGGAGCTCAGCTCCAAAGAAATCTCCAAAAAAAGGAGCAGGAGACATTGGCAATCAATTGCTTGATCAATTGCAAAACAATCAAAATATTTAGAAATTGATTGCAAATTGATTGCTTGATCAATTGAATCGCAATTGGCTGATTGACCAAATACTAATTGATCAATCAATCAATTCAGTTTTGATTGATTGACCAATTCCTAATCAATCAATTTGGTCTTGATTGATTGATCAAATCCTAATCAATCAATCAATTGATTGAGTTGGTTTTGATCAATTGACCAAATCCTAATTGACCAATTGATCAATTGATCAGGATTTGATTGGTCAATTGATTGATCAATTGGGATTCAATTGGTTGATCAATCAGGATTTGATTGGTTGATCAATTCCTAATCAATTGGTGGGGGTTGGTTGAGCAAGGCAGGAGGAGGAGGAGGAGGAGGAGGAAGGGGGGAGAAAGAGAAGGGAGGGGCTTGCCAGATGAGGACGGGGATGCAAGTGAGATGAGGTGGAGCTGAGAGAGAAAAACTTGGGGGAGTTCAAAGGAGAGGTAAGCAAGGGTGGTTTAGTGAGTGGAAATAATGAGGGAAGGGGACTCACTGAGTCTGATGGTGAGTTGGATGGTGGATATTTTGGGGAGCTTGGTGAGGTTGATGAGGCTGGTGAGGTTGCTGAGGTTTCTGAGGTGAAGGAGGTGGTTTGATGAGGAGGAGGAAGGAAGGTGACCAGTGTGTGAGTGGGGTGAGGTGGAAGTGTTGGAGCGGTGAGGTGGAAGTGTTGGAGCGGTGAGGTGGAAGTGTTGGAGCGGTGAGGTGGAAGTGTTGGAGCGGTGAGGTGGAAGTGTTGGAGCGGTGAGGTGGAGGGGAGAGGTGGTTGGGCTGGCAAGTGGTGGGGTATGAGGTGGAGGTGTTTTTTGATTTTGTCTAAGTTTACTAAGAAAAAAAAAGAAAAAAAAAAACTGACTCAGGCTGGAAACTTGGGTGAACAACCAAAAAAAACTTACTGTGAAGTTATTTTCA
Organism: Puccinia polysora; assembly: GCA_025617555.3. Classification (NCBI taxonomy): domain Eukaryota; kingdom Fungi; phylum Basidiomycota; class Pucciniomycetes; order Pucciniales; family Pucciniaceae; genus Puccinia; species Puccinia polysora. The sequence goes on along the minus strand of CM062619.1, from coordinate 50,605,922 downwards.
CCTATTTAAAAATCAAACATTACTCATCAAAGAGAGCAAGGGTGAGAGGAAGAATCCACTCTCTCATAGAAGAAGATGAGGGACAAGATGAGAAAGGAATGACTTGAGGTGGGTCAGGAATATCATCTTCAAATATTTTGTCCCATTCATCTTTGATGTTGGCCAAAAGATTGTGAAGGATTACACAAGTAATAATACATTTGATGAGGAACTTCATATCTTTGGGGTTTTGAATCTGGTTTTGCATTTCCCTTAAGCTGGCCCATCTTCCTTTCAGGACTCCTATTTCATGCTCAATCTGAACTTGTGATTGGGCAAGATGATAGTTGAAATTGGTTTTTCCTTGATTGTTAGATGAAACATTCCAGTATGATAGAACCCCATATTTTCCACTAGAATAAGCTGAATTGGCCAGAAGGTATTGATCTTGGTCAAATTAATTCCCTGTTTGTTGGGCAGTTTGCATCCAATTGGACACGTATGAATCATGAAAAGAACCTGGAAGGCCATCATGGAGGGATATGAACTTCTTGTTGTTATCACAAACAATTTTTAGGGCCATGGAGTATCTAAACAAAAAGATGAAAAATATTTGGTCAGTGGTGTGATCAAAGGTGTAATCAAAGTCATTGGAAAAGAAATGAATCAGTTGCCTTTTTTTTGAAATCAAAATATTGGTTTCCATCTAGCTTGGGTTTTTGACTCAAGGGGATGGTGGTTCCATCAACAAAACCAATGCAACCAGAATAGCCTTTGGTCTCCATTAATTGAGATATCTCCTTATTTTCTTCTTTGGTTGGCCAAGAAAGGACTGAGCAATGGAAAGATAGGATAGAAATCATGACTCTTTTGGTGTATAAGTCAATTCTTCCATAACTGACTGAGGATATATTTTCCAATCAATGAATTGCTGCTTCATTTCCATTTGATCCCAATATAAAAGGAGAAACAGCAATTTGGATGGCTGGATTGCTTTGAGGATTCCAAGAATTTTTCTGGAAGATGTGGTGGTCTTCAATCATCTCCAAAATTTTCATGAATGAAGGCAACAAAGTTTGGAATAGTTGCTGGAAGCTTAAGTTGGGGATGAGATGAAGCTTTTGCCTTTCATACATAGGGTTGTGGAGGGTGTTTATTCTTGGAACCATGTATTGCTTTTCCAACAGAGAATTCAAAGCTAAGCAAGTTGATTCCAAATTGGAGTCTGAATCAGAGTCTGCATGGGAGCCAAACAGTAGCAAAAGTTCAGTCAGATTTTTTGCGTTTTCAACTTGCTGGTGGGAAGTTTGATTGGACATGTTGAGAAAGATGGTGATGTGATGCGGGGTGATGAGATGACAATGGGATTTGATTTGTGTGAAGATGGAGATGTGAAGCAATGGAGATGAGATGTGTGTGATGCAATGGAGATGCCACTGGTATTGATTTGCTGATGTGGATGGGTGTTTTAGATGTGATGGATGGTGGATGGATAATGATTCATAAATGGTGGGTTTAATGGCAGGTTTGATGTTTGAAATCAGCCATTTTCATGAAACCCGAAATTTCAAAATACACCAGTTAGGGGGTATGTGTATTTCAGAAAGCCGCCATTAAAAATGGCGGGTTTTGTCAAAAAAAATGGCGGTTTTCTAATGGAGGGTTTGCTAACTTTGATACACCCTAATGTTTTGAAAGATTTAACTATGATACACCCTAATGGAAAAATTTTGCTTGATTATTTTATTTCTTAAAAGGGTTACCAGCATTCCTGAACAAACAAATTTTTGTGGAAGGACACAAGATTAAAACAATTCAGCAGCTAATTGGCCCATTTATCAATTTTTATAATGGCTTTCATGAAAAGAATCACTTGTGGAAGAACAAAAATACAATTTTGGCTTCAAATTTGAAAACCAACAACTCCTAATTGTTTTCTAATAAAATAGCCTTTGAAGTGTCTAGGCAAAAAAAAAGATTTTTTTTCTTGAAACTTTAAAATAAAGCTAAACATTATCTAAATTCCTGAAATTAAATCTCTGAAAATGTGAGACAAGCCACACTACATTTTCAAGATTTTTATTTTTCCATTCCAACAATACAACTTACAATTTTCTTCTTGATCCAGGTCTTAATGTGTCTTGTATGAGTCTAGCATTTTCAATTTATATCAATCTTAGGTCTTTCAAGATCAAAATCCCAACATATTTTTAGTAATAAGTGAATCAGAAAAATCTCATTGGGTTACCCATAATGCAAAATGGATATTTGAATTTTCCAGTTTGCCCAGCTTTGAATGGGATTGATTTGTCTTAGAAATACCTGTAATTGCTGATACCATCCTTTTCCATGGCTTTCTAGTGAATTAGAATCTTTTTGGGGATTAGAAAGGAAGATTAATTAAACTTCAGACCTTGAATGTACAAGTTTCTCTTTTTCCATGAATCATGAATTAAGCCACCTGCCTGCCACTTTCATTTATTTGGACACAAAATTTCCCCTAGGATATCTGCAATATCCATACTTTGAGTCTCAATTTCCCTCTCCAAACTTGGTTTTTATTTCTGAACTTTCTAACCTAACTCTTACAATATTATTTGAAGAGAGGCAGATGCCTGATAAAAAAAATTTTTAAACTCCTTAATCATTTTTCATCAGTTCAATAATTAAAACCTAGTTCTCAAAGAAGAAAAAAAATTGAAGATATAGAAATCATTAGAAATTATTTACTCACAGTTTATTGTGACTATGATGGTTTTTTCCCAGCCATCAAATCCAGTGAAACACCTCTGAACCATAAATAAAATTAAAGGGAAAAACTAATGGAACCACCATCACCACTAGTTTTGGTTTACTCTCTCTTGGTTCTGGAATCAACTGCAATCAAAGCCAAGATAGCATAAACTCTAAATAAAGTTTTTTTTTTTATCAACTGATTAAAAAACTGGCCCTACTGCACTAATTTTTGCAAAGAAATATTTCAGCCTTCATCTCTTCATTGAATGTAAAAAACTTTATCAGGTAAATCCAAGAAATTTCTATTAATTTCCACCAATGTTTCATCTTCTTAAAATTTTCCATGGAGCTACTCATTTCTCAAATTTAGACTGTTGAGGAACCTATGAATCAGTTTTAATAGAAAAAAATTGTAAATATTTGAATGCTATAAGAAATTCCTTTGGAATCTATGAGTTTGTTTTTATGCCTTTCAGTCTCTGCAATTCTCCTTCCACTTCAAAAATATTTTCCTACAACATTTATCCCAATCTTTTCAAGAATTACCTTGTGGTATACATTGAAAGTTCAATATTTCACTCAAAGATAATGTTAAACATATTTGAAAAGTTATGGGAAATATTTTGAGGGAAAACTAATTTTATGAACTCTCCAAATCAAATTCTCATAAAAGAACACTCCAAAATCCTTTCTCATGTACTTTTTCATGAAGTTATATCTACGGATCCAGCAAAAACCCAGAAATTATTTGATTTGCCAGAACCCATCTCAGTTCAAAATCTAAAGATGTTTCTAGGGTTTATAAATTCTTATTTGAAATTTATCTGTAAATATTCCATGATCATTTTTAATCTTACTAACCTTCTACAGAATTAAACCCCATTTTTTTTCACCAAAAATTCTTCTTTGGAGTTAAAATGTCTGAAGAAATTTTTCACCTTTGCACCAATTCTTGCTCACTTTCACAAGCTAGCTTGCACTATTGTCAAGAATGGTGCAAGCAACTGAACTATTTCAGGTTCCATTTTCCAGTTTCTAAATCTCCCAGTCTGGTACATCCCTTGGATTTTTAATCTAGAAAGTTAAAATACACCAGGGCCTAATTTGGGTCTCTGGCTGACCAGTGACATGAAGTCACTATATGTGGCCAATTTTATCTCAAATAAGTATAAAAAGTTTCACCATGAAAACACAATGATGGATTCTGTGATTCACCTTAAAATATTTAGGGTTTATTGTGGATTTCACCTTGATGGATAATAAAAGTCAACTGGTTTTTGCATTTCTTGAAAATCAAAGTCAGTCTGGTTTCACTTTTGTGGAAAATGAAATTCAAACTGATTTACCACCAAGGCCAAAATGGGATCACAGGATGACCAGTGAACCAATCAGAACACAAAAATAAAGCATAACAACAAGATGGCTCAAATATGAATATTGTGTGACCAAACTTAAACATATTCATTCCCAGACAAACAAGAAGGTCAATACCACCGTAACCAGAGACAGTCCAACAACTAATGATCAATAGATCATCCTAGGCTGTGTTCAACCTGTTCACATGAAAAGAACTCCAAGAAACCTTCATACTCTGGGACATGCACCCCTAATGGTGCACTTTTTTCCAATTATTTAAATACTACTTAAAGGGTTCATGAACATTGTAAATACCATCTTTGTCAAATTTACCCATAATAAACAAATGAAAAATATCTAAAAGAATCAAGTTATTTTCTCAGAAATCTAGTTTCTTTTTGATAAAATTGCAATCAATGAACTTGATAAAAGTCATCTTCCAACATAAGGCATTGATAGACTGGTTTAACAGGTGCTAAAATACCTAGGGACTTACATGTGAGCCACATATGAGTGTATTCCAAATGGGATGCAAATATGGGTATCTATGGCCCATTTGACAATCACACAGACCATACAGGCCTGTGTGGATGTCACTGATTTGGGGAAACTGGCCTCAAAACATGTGAAATAGGTCATTTGGGACATGGGCCCTCCTGGGCTTGCTGGGGTGGATGGGTCATCCCAACATAAAGGTCTTCAGGTGCCATCATTGAGCCCTATCTGTATTGTGGACTGACTTGGACAGCCCGGCTGGCCCAAAAAAGTAGTCATTTCTCCATTCAGGGCTTGGACAGCCCAATGGGACCATTTCCCACCTTACAGCCCGCTTGGTGCCACTTTTCCTTGTCCTTGGCCCACTTTGGGGCCCAATGGCCCACGCCAGACCATCATAGGGGGCAGAGGGACTTATTTGGAGTCCCTCCACCCTTGCCAGTTGTTGCTGCGGTGGGGGGGGGGTGCAAAGATTACTTCTCTCATCCCCTCACCTCCATCTCTGCAAGGGAGGGGGAAAACCAAGGGGGCATGTTGCATCAAAGCAACTGGTGGGGGGAGAAACAATTGCTTCCCCCATCCCCTCACCTCCATTGCCGCAAGGGAGGGGAAAAACAGAGGGGGCCGGTTGCATCAAAGCAACTGGCAGGGGGGGAAACAATTGCTCCCCCATCCCCTCACCTCCATTTCTGCAAGGGAGGGGACAAACAGAGGGGGCCTGTTGTATCAAAGCAAAGAATTTTGGTGCAATGGTTTTTTTTTTGGATTAATCCCACTGGGAAAAAATGAAGAATAAAACAATAAAATGAATAAAAATAAATAAAATGAATAAATAAATGAAATAAAAATAAATGAAATAAAAATAAATAAAATAAAAATAAACAAAAATAAAATAGATACAATAAAAAAAAAATAAAAATAAAAATTCATAAAATAAAATAAAATAAAATAAAATAAAATAAAATAAAATAAAATAAAATAAAATAAAATAAAATGAAATGAAATAAAATAAAATAAATTAAATTAAATTAAATTAAATTAAATTAAATTAAATTAAATTAAATTAAATTAAATTAAATTAAACTAAATTAAATTAAATTAAATTAAATTAAATTAAATTAAATTAAATTAAATTAAATTAAATTAAATTAAAATTAAAAAATTAAAAAAACCATTGCACCAAAATCTTTCAGGATTACATTGGCCAAGGTTTCTAATGTAGGATTTGTGTTTCTGCTAACAAGCCAAATCTTTTTCACTGGCTGAAGCTAGTGAACTAGTGGTTGAATGCCTAGCAATCAGGCTGTTACAATGAATGAAGCCTACTACACCTCCAAAGCCCCTCAAGCCATCAACACCCAGCTTCTCAGCTGCTAATTAATTTTCAGTGTCAATATGTTTGTTGGAAGCCACAAAACCCAAATTTGAAACATGGGTGAGAGGCAGGAAATACCCAGGTGAAATACAAACAAAATACCTTTAAAATTTGAAAAACAGAAATGTGAAAATATTGGTGAATCATTAGGGGGTATCAAGCTTAAGCAAACCCACCATTTTTTAATGGCGGGTTTCAACCCAAATGCACCATTCCAAACCTGCAATTAAAAATAAAAAAAACACTTATTTCAGATCAGACATGTCAAAGTTAACATGAAATAAGTGGGTTTTTTCAAGTAAAGTATATAAAGTCTTTCACCAGCTCAACCACAGGAGATTACACATCAACACCCCTGGTTTCAACCTCTGGCCTCATCCAAAAAATTATACCTCCAACCTCATTGGAAAAAATTGATATTCATTGCTCTCATCACTTCATCACTCTCCTCACTTTCTATCCTCTTTTCTTCATCACTTCATCAAGCTCACCTTGCTTCATCACTTCATCAATCTCACCTTGCTTCATCACTCTCATTGATTTATTTATTTCATCACATCCATCCTCTCATTGCTTCATTGCTTCATCCCTTCATCACTTCATCCCCCCTTTCATCACATCCTAACTCTCATTGCTTCATTGCTTCCTCACTTCATTGCTTCATCCCTTCATCCCTTTTTTCATCACATAGCTTCATAACTTTATTGCTTCATCCCTTCATCCCTCTTACTCTTTTTAAATTTCCCCTCAGAGAACCTCCCCCTGCAAGTCCACTCAACCAAAGTGAACATCCCCCAGGAACTCAACATCCAACAATCCCCCCCCATTGGCTGCCAAAGGCTCAAGCCAGCTCAAGAGAGCTGATCACATCATCCTGTCAAACTGCCTCAAATTTCCCTCCAACTATGAGGCTTGCTTTGTATCCAACAATTAAACACAAGTTTTCCAACCTCCATCCTCTAATTTTAATGTTTATCTCCTGGTTGTCAATGAACTAAATAATAAAACCAAGGTAGGCTGGCTCTTTCATCTAAATAGATGAGGAAGAAATTCAAGAACTATCAATCCAAACATTGCCCCTTTTTCCAATTCTGAAAAGCCCCATTCTGTCCCTGTCACTTTATGTTTCCCAAATCATCTCCTTCCATCCACATACTACATTTGGGGTGATTATCAAGAAGGGATTCGATTCCCCATATAACATTTTGAGGGTTGCAAGCCCTATTCTTTCTACATCTCTGTATTTTTTTCAAATCATCTCCTCCCATCTTGTTCCCTCCCAACCGTATACTTTGATCGGGGTGAGGATCAATAAGGAATTCAATTTTTGTGTATAAAATTTTGAGGGAAGTGGCAGATTTATAAGCCAAAATTTAATTTCACACTATGGTATTTGAACCCATGACCTCAACATTGGTGAGTGATGCTTTAACCACCAATCTAAGTGTGCCATTGACAGATGATTCAATGTGCCTTTCCAAATGCTCATCCTAATCAGACAATAACCCGCTTCCAACAATGATCATCCTAGCTCACATTCTGCTCATCACACACTTGAATTGATACCAACTTTGCTTACTCTCCTTATCACTCTACCCATTCCTCCCCCCCCCCCCACCCCCCCTGGGCAATGTGTGTTCTGTCTCTTCTCACAGCTACTCATCACCTTTTCAACCCAATTTTCATCCTCAAACCTTGGCCCATCAATTGGTTGAAGGAGGTGGGGCTGGTTGATCAGCCTGTTGGTTGGTTGAAGGGGGGGCAGTTGATTGGCCTGTCAGTTGGTCAAAGGGGGGGGGGCTGGTCAATCAGCCCCCAATCAATCAAAGGGGGGGGGTGGTCAATCAGCCTGTCAGTTGGTTGAAGGGGGGGGCAGCCAATTGGCCCGTTTATTTGTTGAAGGGGGTGTGGTTGATTGGCCTGTTGGTTGATCAAAGGGGGGGGCGGTTGATTGGCCCCCTGATTGATCAAAGGGGGGGGGCCAGTTGATTGGCCCGTTGATTGGTCATAGGGGGGAGGCAGTTGATTGGCCTGTTGCTTGGTCAAAGGGGGGGGGCAGTCAATCAGCCCCCTGATTGATCAAAGGGGGGGTTTTTTCAATCAGCCTGTTGATTGGTCAAGGGGGGGATGGTTGATTGGTCTGTTGGTTGGTCAAAGGGGGGGGGGCGGTTGATTGGCCTCCTGATTGATCAAAAGGGGGGGCTGGTCTATTGGCCTCCTGATTGATCAAGGGGGGGGGGACTGGTGGACTTGCCTGTTAGTTGGTCAAAGGGGGGGGCTGGTCAATTGGTTCCCTGAGTGATCAAAGGGGGGGCGGTCAATTGGCCCATCAATTGAATGAAGGATGGGGCTGGTTGCAGTCAAAAGAGGGGGGGTGGTCAATTGGTCAAAGGGGGGGGGCAGGGGTTCATTGTTTGAAGGGGGGGCAGTTTTTGGTTGAAGGGGGGGTTATTAAGGATGGGAGGAGGGGTTTCTTGGGTGGTGGGGAAGGGGGGGGGTCTGGTGGGCCAACAAGGAGGGAGGAAGCAAGGGCAGATTGGTTAGCACAAGTGCAACAAGGGGGGGGGGTGGATTGAGAGGGAGGGGGGAGGGCATACTGGGGTGGGCCCAAAAAAAATATCAGAGAGGAAAGGGGGGGTGTTAGCAAGGAAATCAAAAATGTAGTTGAGATAAGGAGACAGTGATGGTGGGTTGGTGGGTGTGGTGAGCTTGTTGTTGGTGGTGAGTGTTTGAGTCCAATGAGTAGGTGAGGAGGAGGAGGGTGAGTGGTGGAGTCCAATTACTGGGAGAGGAAGAGGAGGAGAATGGTGTAGGGGGTGACTGGGTCCACTTGTGGGTGACTGAAAAGATCACTTTTCTTGATTGGTAGAAGATCTCCAAGGATTGAGGGTGAGAAGCGGTGGTTGAAGGGTTAGGATGATGGTGAGAGATAATGATGAGCAAGGATGAATTTTTTGAAGTTGGAGAGATTCCAAGTGAAAGATGTATGGATTTGCTGATTTGGAGGTGTGGATGGGTGTTTTGCATGCAATGGATGGTGGATGGATGATAATGGCGGGTTTGATTTTTGAAACTTGCCATTTCCATGAAACACACCATTTTTAAATACACCAGTTAGGGAGTATGTGTATTTCAGAAACCAGCCATCAAAAATGGTGGGTTTGGCCAAAAAAAATGGTGGGTTTTCTAAGTTTGATAGACCCTATTATAGTTGGTTTCATAGATCTTCAGGTTCATCAGACTTCAGCTGTGTGCTTATTTTTTTTGAAATTTGCAAACAATATTGAGATTCATCAGAATTCCCTTGTCACTATTTGTTAGAATTGTTGATCACCGGTTTTATGGCTGGGGTATTCCAGTACACAATTTTTTGATTTGGTATGTTTCATACATCATTACTTCCAAGTTGAATGTCAAGTGAGTTTAAGTTTCATTAATGTGGAAGCTGAAGGGAATTCCAGTTTCTGCATTTGGGAAATACCAGTGACATCCATTTTCCACCATGGTGAATAATGTGTGAATTCTATCTTTTTTTCAATGTAAACTTTGGTGAAGTCAAGATTCTTCATTGGTGAATAGAATTTTCCTGCAAAGGGAGTAAATGGGTCCGGAAATGGGACTGGATGGTGACATGGAGTCACTGGCCGGCCAGAGACCTCAATTGGGCCCTGGTGATATTTTGAAATTCATTAAAAAATTCATAAAAATTAAATTATTTCAATTTTTTATTTCTTGAAAAATTGGTCATAATAGCTTCTAAATCTTATGTAGCCTTTTGAGATAAATTATCATCAATGTCTTAATTATTTCATGAGAAAAAAATTTCTTACACATAGAGAGGCATGCTGGCCCAATTATTTCTCCAAATTCAACTTCAGAATAATTTACCAGCCCAGAAAACATGCAGTAGTTCCAAGAAACATCCCACATTGGGATGAAATTGACCAAAAGGGGGGGAACACCCTTGCCAAAAACAAACCTGAAAACATTCAATTTATTTTCTCTAATAAGTCTGCTTAATTTGGATTGCTCACTGGAAATATTTGAGACAAGGCCTCTAAACTTTGAATGACTCAATTTAAAAAACCACATTTTATTGATATTTGAACAAAATAGATTTCTAATTCCAAGGATTACTAAATCAACAAAAAAATGATTATGTCAAAATAAACTAGTATTACACAACACAACAAAAACCCAGTTAAGTTGGTTTTTTTTGAATCATTCCATGAATCTCTGATTAGTGGTTAGTATTTGCTGGATAAAATCTACTGTTTTATTGAAAGATACTTCTATTGGCCTTGTATTTCCAATGAATTAAAAGACAATTTCAATGCATGGTATTATTGAAATTTCAAAAATCCCCCAAATTAATAAATATGCATTGCTGTAGCTACTTCCAATATCACCTATTCCTTCAAACCTGTTGTGAATGGATTTCATTTTCCAATTACCTCTTTTTTATTGATATGATTCTATCCTATTTATAGTGGATTGCTTATGGAAGATGTATTTTTTATTTGAAGCAAGACCACTGCCTGATTAGAAGAACTTGGTAATCTATTCATAAGATATTCCTATTTTAAGCAATAATTAAATTTTTAATTCATTGAGGTATATCAGGTATCTGATATTTATTAAGTGGTATTGATAACAAGGTCTGGGCAATGAGAATTTCTCCCAAAGCTTGCAGGAGCTTTCAGATTGATACCCAGGAAACTGTCACACTTCAAAGTAAAATTTCATTCTTTGAAAAATAAAATTAAATAAATTCCTATACTCAGTAAATTATTTGCTTTAATAGCATGAAACAAAAAGCACTCAAAAAAATTTTCATTCCACTTAATCATTTTGGCATAAAGCAAGGGTCCAATCTATTATGAAAAATTAGACATTTCCAGAAATAAATCTTCAAATCTTGAATTTCATCATCTGAAACTAGTTCCAACCTACTCTTCAATTGATCTTTGAATATCCTGCGCCAACAAACACAATTTTCTTTGGAATTAAAACCTAGTTTTCACCCAAATCCATTTCTGTTCACTGCTGAACAATCAGTTTTCACCTTGTAGTTTCCCAATGAATCTCAAGTTCATTATATGAATTAAACAACCAATTAATTCAGAGTATTAATTTTTTATTTATCTAAACCTCATTCAATAACTCATTAACATATATGAATTGTCCTCAATTGCATAATTTCTCCCTTGATATTTTGCTTTCTTTCATAATAATCAATCTTTCTTTTAGCCCATAACTTGATAATTTCAATTCATTGTATCTTGCTTTTCTGTGCATTCATTTATTCCTTTATTCATCCCTGTCTAGAGTGGTAATATATCAGTCTTTTCCTATTCATCAAATCACAATTTAGATTGCCTTAGAAGGCAAAGCCTTCCTCCTGCAGTTCCTTTCTCATCTAGTTGTTCTTGCATCTTTCTGAGAAACAAGCCTTTAAATTGAGATTGCCTCATTTTCTTGATCAAAATGATTCCCATCTTGCATGTTGAACTTAGAATTAAATCATCAGCTGGTTTGGTGGTCCTTTATAAAGACAACCAAGAAAGTAGAATGAAACCAACAATGGAATTTGGAAAAGCCTTGGGAACAAGAGGAGCAGAGCCTAGGCCAAAAATGAAAATTCACAGGAATTGAAAAAGACAAAAGAACACTACACAGGTTACTGAATTTGGAAAGCTAATTGGTTGGGAAAAATAAATTTCACAGATTAACAAATGCAGAGGAACATCAGAGGCTGGGCAAGGGACGTGTGGGGAAAGGCACAGCTTACAAGATGCAGACAAGAATGAGGATGGTCCCTTTGTAGAAAGGAAAGTAATCAACAAGCATGGGGCCATATTGAGAAGTTCATTGCTGGGATGGCAGGTGTGATGAATTTGAGGGGCCAAATGGACAAAAGGAGTTTTCAGGGGACCACATGGGAGGTTGCCACATAGAAATGCTCAGGGAAGCCAGAGATGGCAAAAGAGGGTTCCACATAGGGGGTCTGCCTTGGTGTGGAAAATTATTTGAAGGATATGTAAGTTTTGAAAAGGGGAGGGACCCTTATCTGACCAAGGATGCAAGAAGGGTGGGAAAGGCACCGGGAATTTCCAGAACATTTCAGACAACCTCTGAGGATTGGTCCACAAGTGGGGATTTTAGACTCTGTTTTTCTGCTGTTGTATTCAATATATAAAGGGGAGTGTAGAAGGTGATTGGAGGGGTGACTATTGAATCATCCAGAGGCAACAAAAGGGTTGATATTGTGGAAATAACTTTATGAATAAAAGATACCTACAAAATTTATATTATTATTCTGAAATCTAATTGACTTATTACTAATTATCCATTCACTGCAGATCTTGTTCCTTTCCTCAAAACCTTACACTTTTAGCTCTCTTGGAAATCAGGACTGTTGTGGATTCTGGGGAGGATAATTGTGGGGGATTAACCAAAAAACTGGAGAATTACTGCAGAATTAATCCTTGTCCAGAATACCACACCAAACTATCCCAGGCTAAACCACACCTTCACAATTACTAAATACATGCCCTCCTATGAATAATGGCAGGATTTTGGCCTTTTTTATTTTTTCTCAAATCATGCCTTCTTTGAAGAAAGAAGTGATTATATTCATTTATTTTACTAAATTAAAACCTTATGGCATGGTTTACCACCCCAGGAAGGCATGTAAACCTTCAAAAGATGTTCCAATACAAAGAAAGATGTGGATATAGACAATTAATGTTTGGCACACAATTTCAAGGTTTAAAGGAGTGTCTGGGGTGGTAGAAAATGCCTTTTGAGGATTTTTTTGGCCCCAAAAGGTGTTTGAACATTAATTTTGGCCTCTTTGGGGGATAAAGTAAGGTCTCTAACCCCCTTTGGGATCAGCCTGGGGGAGAATTATTTTGGGAATCCAAATATAGAAACCAATCAGGTTAATGCAATATTTAAACATGCAATAAAGATCAATTTTTTCAATTTATTAAAATATGACATTAGATTTATAAAGAAAAGCTTCTTACAATGTAACAAAAATGAGCAAAATAATAAAAATTCACTTTCTTTACACACCATGGAATGTTTCCAGTGGAATATACATAAATTTGTAACAAAAATAGAAAAACATAGATAAATGTGACATATACCTATTTGATCAGGGAAGTTCAAATATTCCAAAATTCTTCAACAAAAATAACCACAATTAAAGAAATGAATATAGAAATATGAAGAAAATATGTCTTGGAAGAAAATTCAAGATTTTTTATGGAATGTAAATACTATTTTTCCAAGCATAAAAAAACTACAAGAATGATACATATATCCATTCCACAAGGATAATTAAAAGATTCTGAAATTTTTCAAAAACAGTTTCATAAAGTAGAAAATTCAAAACACCAAATAAAAATGAATAATTAATTTCTTTTAATTAAAATTGAAATTTCCAGTGATATATAACTACCTTATGCCACACATCAAAATAGGTTGTATCAAAGTTATAAAAACTGCCATTAGAAACCTGCCATTTTTTTGACCCAACCCGCCATTTTTGATGGGGGGTTTCTTAAATACACATAACCCCTAAATTGTGTATTTCAAAATTTCAGATTTCATGAAAATGGCATATTTTAAACATCAAACCTGCCATTTATGCACCATCATCCATCCACTACCCATCCCATGCAAAACACCCATCCACACCTCCACCTCAGCAAATCCATACCAATCCCATCTCCATTGCATCACACACATCTCATCTCCATTTCTTCACATCTCCATTGCTTCACACAAATCTTATCATCATCTCATCACCCCATATCACATCACCATCTTTCTCAACATGTCCAATCAAACTTCCTGGAAGCAAGTTGAAAAAACAAAAAAGCTGACTGAACTTTTAACCACTGGTACACTCTTTCCTCCTAATCACCAAAAATACTCACCCACAACCTCCACCTCACCCATAAACTCCACCTCACCCACCACGCCACCACCTCACCCATCACCTCCACCTCACCCACCACCTCCCCTCCTCCTTTGGTGGGCACCCCTGGTAAGCTCCCCCCCTCCTCCTCCTCTTCCTGCCCCTCATTAGTTTCTGATCCTTTGATCATTCAACCTCTAGGTCCCCCCACACCTCCTTGCTCAATCTGCCAGGTAAGCTCCCCCCCTCCTCCTCCTCCTTCTCCTCCTCTGCCTCCGCCACCATCTGCTTGCAATCAATTGCGGGAAGTTCCCCCCCTTTTCCTCCTCTGCTGCTGCTGTCCGCTTGCAATTGATTGCAAAAAGTTCCCCATAGTAGCTCTTCCTTGGTGGCCTCCCTGCTCAAGCTCTCCCATCAACCCAGCCGGCTCTCAACTGGTGTCAAAGATCTCAATCAACTCTTCAACCTCTCTTGCTTCACTCACCGCACAACTTCCCACCTCCCCTCCTCCTCTGCCGCTTCCAGCAATTGATTGATTGATCACTGGGGGCCTCCTCCTGCTCCTCCTCTGCCACCCCCGGCAATAAATTGAGCAATATATTGATTGCAGGAAGCAGCCTCCTTCTCCTCTGCTGCCACTGCTGGTGGCCTCCTCCTGCTCCTCCTCTGCCCCTACCAGCAATCAATTGATTGATTGCAAGCAGCCTCCTCCTGCTCCTCCTCTGCCACTTCCAGCAATCAATCAAGCAATAGATTGATTGCAGGTGGAGGCCTCCTCCTCCTCCTCTGCTGCCACCAGCAATCAATTGATCAATTGCGGGAGGCAGCCTCCTCCTCCTCCTCTTCCGCCGCCAGCAATTGATCAAGTGATTGATCAATTGCGGCCTCCTCCTGCTCCTCCTCCGCCACCACCGGCAATCAATTAATCAATCATGGGAGGCAGCCTCCTCCTCCTCCTTTGGTTCCACCACCCAAAATTTATCAATTGCAGCCGGCAGCCTCCTCCTCCTCTGTTTCTGCCGGCGGCCTCCTCCTGCTCCTCCTCTGCCGCTGCCAGCAATTGATTGCAGGCCTCCTACTACTCCTCCTCTACTGCCACCAGCAATCAATGGATCAATTGCATGTGGCGGCCTTTGATGGACAGATTTTATTTCATGGGGATGAGACCCAATGGATGATATGACCATCCAAGGTACACTTGTTCAACAGGTACTGTGATGAGCAGATGGTGATCTGGGATGATCATTGTGGTGAGCTGGGATGATCATTGTGAGCAAGGGGTAATTAGATGATGAGGCCAAGTGCTTGGAAAGGCAAATTGGCCCATCCATCAATGGCACACTTATCTTAGTGTTTAAAGCATCAATCATCAATTTTGAGGTCATGGGTTCAAATCCAATAGTGTGCAAAATTTTGGGTTGTAAAACTGCCACTGCCCTCAAAATGTTATACAACAAATTGAATCCCTTCTTGATCCTCACCCCAGATTCAGTAGGTGCCTGGGAGGGAACAAGATGGGAGGAGCTTATTTGAAAAACATACAGAGATGTGGAATTTCCATTAAATTTCAAATTGATCTCTTAATTGATCTCCAATCAATCTCTCAATCAATCATGAATCAATTGAGCAATCAATTGAAAATTGATTGCTGGATTGATTTGCAATCAATCAAGAAATTAATTCCCATGGGTCATGAATTCAAGTAAATTTTATAAGATGAATTGAATACCTTCTTGATACTCACCCTAATTGTAGTATGTGTATGGGAGGAGATGAGTTGAAAAACATACAGAGACAGGGCAAGAATAGGGCTTGCCAGAATTTGCTAAAGGGGAAATTTTTGGATTGATAGTTCTTGAATTGCTCCTGCATCTGTTTGGATGAAAGCTCCAGCCTACCTTTGGTTTTATTCTTCAGTTCATTGGAAATCAGGAGATAACCATTAAATTTAGACCATGGAGGTTGGCCAACTGGTGTTTCATTGCCAGATCCAAAGCAAGTGTCATAGTTGAAGGGAATTTAGAGCCAGTTTACCAGGATGATGTGATCATCTCTCTTGAGCTGACTTGAGCCTTTGGAAGCTGATGGAGGAGGATTGTTGGATGTTGAGTTCCTGGGGGATGTTTTCTTTTGTCCATTGGTTTTTTTAGTGGACTTGCGGGGGGAGGATTGTGAAGGGGCCATTTAAAAAGAGTAAGAGGGATGTAGCAATGAAGCAATGAAGCAATGAAGGGATTTGTTGAAAGCAGGGATGAAGTGATGAACCAATGAAGCAATGAGATTTAGAATGTGATGAAAGCGGGTATGAAGAAATGAAGTGATGAAAGTTATAATGTGTGAGAAAGTGATGAGAGTGATGAAGCAATGAGAGTGATGAAGTGATGAGGATAGCAATGAAGAGATTAAAAGAAATGAATAAAATTCTTGGATGAGGTTGGAGGTAGAATTTTTCCAATGAGGTTGAGGTTGAAACCAGGGGTGATGATGTGGAATGATGGGTTGGGGCGGTTAAAGCCTTTAAATAATTTATTTGAAAAAACCCATTTATTTCAAGGTAGCTTTTACACGTCTGATGTGAAATAAGTGGGTTTTTTTGATTTTTAATGGCGGGTTTGAAATGGAAGGTTTGGTTTGAAACCCATCATTAAAAAATGGCGGGTTTGCTTAACTTTTATATGCCCTAATAAATATAAAAGTTCTAAGCATACCTAAAGTATGATTGGAGCTCAAATCTATTAAAATATTCCAAAAAATGATTTATTGAGTGACATAATAAGAATAATAAAATCAAAAATTGATTGATTTGAATACAAAGATATTATTTATGATGTAATAGGGCATATCAGAGTTAAGAAAAAACACCATTTTTAATGGCGGGTTTCAAACCAAATCTGCCATTTCAAACCTGGAATTAAAAATCAAAAAACCCCACTTATTTCACATCATACATGTTGGAGTTACCTGGAAATAAGTGGGTTTTTTCAAGTAAAGTATATGAAGGCTTCCACCACCTTTCTACTTCATACACCCCTGGATTTCCATCTCCACCAACCTCCAAAAAATTCTACCTCCAACCTCATCTGAAAAAAATTGATTCTTTGCTCTTCATCTCTTCATTGCTATCCTCATCACTTTATTGCTTTCATCACATCCAGCTAACTCTCATTGCATCACTATCCTCATCACTTCATCACTCTCATCACTTCATCACTTCATAACTCTCATCACTTTATCTCTTTCACCACATCCTAACTCTCATTAGGGCATATCAAAGTTAAAATTTTCAAAAATTTAAATTGCTTATTTCAGGAAAAATATAAATTTTTCAAAGAACATTTTTTTATCAAAAAAACAATGAACCAATATGTCTATCTCACAAAAATAAAACTTTAAAAAAATAAAATAGAAAAGCCTGGAATCAGCCATTTGATTTTTTGAAAGTTTTAACTTTGATACACCCTATTGCTTTATCCCTCTTGTCACTTCATCACTCTCATCTCTTCCTATCCTCTTTGCTTCATCACTCTCATCCCCTGATCACTTTTTCAGTCTCATCACTTCATTTCTTCATCCCTTACTCTTTTTAAATGGCCCCTCAGCAATCCTCCCCCCAAAAGTCCACTAAACAATACAATGGACCAAAGAAAACATCCCCCAGGAACTCAAAATCCAACAATCCTCCCCCATCAGCTTCCACAGGCTCAAGTCAGCTCAAGAGAGCTGATCACATCATCCTGGTAAACTGGCTCAAAATTCCATCCAACTACAATGCTTTCTTTGGATCCAACAATGAAACACAATTTGGCTGACCTCCTTCCTCTAAGTTTAATGGTTATCTCCTGATGGCCAATGAACTCAAGAATAAAACCAAAGGTAGTCTGGATCTTTCATCTGAACAGATGCTGGAGCAATTCAAGAACTATTGAACCAAGTAAAAAAAATCCCACTCAATGTCAATCTCCACTGGCTTTGGTATCACCAACTCCAATAAAGCAAAGGGAATCAAATTGGTGGTTTATAAGTTGGACTCCATTTGTCCTTTTTATGTTCAAATGGATGAAATATTTGGAAAGAAGGCCAATATCACCCCTTTAGCCTCTTTTGATGCCCAACAATCAGATTGAGTTGATGCTGAGGACCTGGCTGTGGATTCTTGGCCTGGCAATGATGATCCCAATGACACATATGAGTGGCCCAATCTGATGTGGAGGAGGATATTCCAACAGAATCAGCTCCAATCACGTCTACTTCAGCATTGATCAACAATTCAAACCCTTCCTTGGACCCCTCACTTCCTTCTTTGGATTGCTCTCTTCCTGGGGTGGAAGAAATTAACAACTTGGCCAACAAGGAGCAAGTTATTCCTGTATCCCCACCACCATCATCATCTGCTCAAGTAAGGAACCCAGATCTTTTCTCTTATTTCTGGTTAATCCTGAATGATTTAGATTGTAAAAAAACAGGCTCATTCATTCCTGAATGGCCAAATACTCAAGCCAATGGGACCTCCCACATCCCCTTCAAATGAGAGAAATGATGTTCCCACACAAACCTCCTCTGCAAAGGGAAAGCAAAAGGCCTCCAATTCCATCAACATCAACCCCAATAGCATTCAAAAGAGGAGAAATACTTTAAATTTTTTGGGGTTTGAGGAGATCATAGAGAAGCAAGATTCCGGTAAGCCCATTGGATTCTCCTTGGTTTCCAAATCAAGCAAATTCCTATTACCCTCTGAAAAACAGTGAAATTACAAATTGAATCTGAAAAACTTCAGTTTGAAAAGGAGAAGTGGGATTGTCAACTGGCTATTGATTTTCAAAAGCAGAAATCCAAGAGTTTGGCTTATCAGCAAAAAATGGGATGCTGAGTGGAAGTTGAAACAGGCTGAGCTAGAATTTCAAAAAGAGGAAAAGGAGAAGGATCAACAGCAAGAAAAACTGGAAATTGAAAGGGAACAACTGGCAACAGAAAAAAAGGGTAAGTGGTCAATAGCTGTGGCGTGCATTGGTAGCAGTAGAGCGGTATATGAATTAAAGCAGAATACTCAAATGCAGGGCTTTTAAATACATTTTCTCTGATGAAAAACTTAAAAAAAAAAAAAAAATATTTTTGATTACAACAATGGTTACAATGCTTAATACTATTATTCAATGAAAAAATATTTTTTGTTTTTATTTATATTTGTTTTCCTAGAGTATATTTTCCCACTTGCTAAGTCCCTGCAAATGTTTTGAGTTGTTTTGTTAATTTGCATGGACATGGCCATTCTGGTATGGGTGGCCATGTCCACAGCAGGAAATTTACAGTGCTTGTGCCAATTTGCTGCCCAAACCGTTTTCACTATACCTTTTTGCTTTAAATCAATTCCAAACACCAGGTCTGGAAATAAAAATTGGCCATCTGACACTTGAAATTCATCTGTGGTTTCAATAAGTTGTTCATTTTATTTCTTGGTTTGAACTTCAAGTAAAAATGAATACCCCAAGATTTTACCTTTGTCAATTTGAGGTGAGTTGTAAAAAGAGTTGGATGTGTGAGTGGCATGCGGAGAGCAGTCAAAGAGTGTAGGCTGGGAACCAAATTCCAAAGATGAGAAGGAGGGGATGCGGTTGTTCTTCATTATTTCACGGTTTTATTCAAAGGGAATTCTGGCCAAATTTCAAAAAATTTGTCCTAAAATTTGAGAGAATTTTTTGGCCTTAAGGTTGAGACAAGTGTACTCTTGAGGGGAAGATTGAATGGATGATTTCTTCACATATTTTGCAAATAACTCAAAGGGGTGCATTGATTTTTGCCATCCAATTTCCCACATTTTTCCACCCCAAGATCTTGAGGGACCAACAGTGTTGACAAATTTTTTTTTCTGGTGAAAGAAAGTTGTCACAAAGTTGATGTCCTTCTTGTCTTGGTTGGAAATTTTATCCAACGGAAAAAATTCAATTATTGCAACAAGAACCTTGTGATCAGAATTATTGCAAACAATTACTTTTCCATGGGTGAAGAAATGGAATCCCTTGATTTTCTTCTTGGCATGTTCAAACTCAGTGGGTGAGGGTTCTCAATTGTTCTTTTCTTCTTGGAAGTGATGGCAGGATACAGATCCAAAGGTCCTATTTTCCTTCAAGAACATACAAAATTTTCATTGATCCCCCCCTCTGTAAGTTCCAAAGAGATTTCTGATTCCCTATTTTGCTTAAAAGCCCTCTGCTTGCCACCTCTCTTTATTTTTTTCACCTCATCTCCTTCCATCTTGTTTCCTCCCAGGAAAAATCTCTGCTTGGGGTGAGGATGAAGAAGGGATTCAATTTTGAGTGTAAAATTGTGAGTGCAGCAGGAGAAGCAAGAGAATGGAAGAAAAAGGGGTCCAAGAAGGGTTAAAAAAACCATTTCAGTCATGTGATGACAAAAATAATTTAAAAAAACAAAAAAAATACCAGGGTGTGAAAAACACAGGCCGGGGTCAGTGGGCCAGATTCCCCAAGTTGTCCCTAAGTTCTGGAATCAATGGTCCTAGCATCTGTAAGGATAAGGATGCACCCTTTTAAAGAGAGAGAGAGGGGGATTAAAGAGATGAAATTCCTTCCTTTCTTTTCCTTTCCGTGTTGTGAGATGTGTTCCAATATATATATCTCCCCAAGCTGGGTTTGAGAGTGCGGACTTTATTCCCACACTCTCAACCCTAACCTAAGTAAAAGAGCAATGACAGCCCAACAACAAATAGAAAAGAAACTCTAAAAACCAGAACCCTGGCCTTACCCTAGCCTTTTTGCCATACTGCAACCACCCTAAAACCCACCTACCATTACACACACCTTGTTTGTCCTTCTCATGACGGGGCCCTCTGCTGCGCCCTACTTGGAGCCCCCCGCATTGTCCGTATCCACCCGGCGCGCCATGTGATTTCCTGCCCCGCAGGCCTGCCCACGCTTTTGCACGCCCGCCCTGCTCTACCTTCCCAGACTGGCTTCCTGAAAACCTGGTCAGGCCGGCTCCATTCTTGGGTCTCTGATGTCCAAGCAGGCTGCAACTCACACCCAGTTAAGCCTAACCTGCACCCGGTATGCTGAGAACTGCAGCGCCTACTGCTGAGACCGCGCCCATCCCAAATGCTGAGTGCGCCAACCGTGGCACGGTTCCAAACCAAGGCTATATAACAACACCACACCTTTGGCATTGCCAAGCAAGGTGGTTGCTGTTGGCATTGGTAAGCCAAGGGGGGGGCGTTAGTTGGGAGCAAGGGGTTGGCCTCAGGGTGGCAACTGTTGGAATTGGCAAGCCAAGGGGGGGCAAGAGGGGGCCGGAAACCATTGGTGTTGGCAAGCCAAGGAGGGGGGGCAAGAGGGGGCCGGCAAGCAAGGGGGTTGCCGTTGGCATTGGCAAGCCAAGGGGGGGGGCGGCAACTGTTGGCATTTGCAAGCAAGGTGGGGGGGGAGTTAGTTGGGAGCAAGGGGGAGGGAAAAGGGTGATGAGGAGGAGGAGGGGGAGCTTACCTGGGTAATCAACCAAGGAGGTGAGGTGGGGGGGGCTGAAGGGGGATGGAGGGGGATGGATGTCAGTATTGGATGATGGGGAGGATGAGGAGGAGGGGGAGAAGCTTAACAGGTGTGCTGGTGAGGTGGAGGTGGTGGGTGAGGAGGAGAGTGGACCAGTGGTTTGGTGGGGTGAGTTTTTGGGTCTTTTTTGTCTAAATCCACCAAAAGAGAAAAAAAAAAAAAGAAAAAAAAACCAAGTGAGTCAGCCTAGGATTCTTTGTTGAACAACCAAAACCAAAAAAATACAGTGAAGGGATTTTTTACCTATTTCAAAATAAAACATTACTCATCAAAGCAAGCAAGGGTGAGAGGTAGAATCCTTTCTCTCATATAAGAAGATGATGGACAAGATGAGACAGTGAGACTTGAGGTGGATCCAGAATATCATCTTCAAATATTTTGTCCCATTCATCTTTGATGTTGGCCAAAAGGTTGTGAAGGATTACACAAGTGATAATCCAGTTGATGAGTAACTTCATGTCTTTGGGGTTTTGAAGCTGGTTTTGCATTTCCCTTAAGCTGGTCCATCTTCCTTTCAGGACTCCTATCACATGCTCAATCCAAACTTGTGATTGGGCAAGATGATAGCTGAAATTGGTTTTTCCTTGATCATTGGAAAAAACATTTGGGTATGCTGGAACCAAATATTTCCCACTAGCATAAGCAAAATCAGCCAGAAGGTATTGATCTTTTTCAAAGTAGTTCTCTGGTTGTTGGTCAATCTGCATCCAATTGAAAAAATATGAATCATGACAAGAACCTGGAAGGCCAGTGTGGAGGGATATGAACTTCTTGTTGTTATCACAAACAAGTTTTAGGGCCATGGAGTATCCAAAAAAATAGATGCAACATATTTGGTCAGTGTGTGATCCAAAGTTTTTTTCAAATTTATTGGAAAAAAATGAATCAATTGCCTCTTTTTCCAATCAAAATAGTGGTTGCCATCTAGCTTGGGTTTTTGACTCAAGGGGATGGTGGTTCCATCAACAAAACCAATGCAACCTTGAAAGCCTTCTGTCTCCATTACTTTAGATATATCCTTGCACTCTTTCTTGGTTGGCCAAGAAAGGACTGAGAAATCAAAAGATAGGATAGCAATCATGACTCTTTTGGTGTATAAGTCAATTGTTCCATAACCAACTGAGAATAGATTTTCTAATTGATGAATTTCTACTCCATTTCCATTGGATCCCAATCTACAAACAGCAAAGGCCAGTTGGATAGCTGGATTGCTTTGAGGATTCCAAGAATTGTTCTGGAAGATTTGGTGGTCTTAAATCATCTCCAAAAGTTTTATGAATGAAGCCAATAGAGTTTGGAACAGTTGTTGGAGGCTTAAGTTGGGGAGGAGATGAAGCTTTTGCCTTTCATAAATAGGATTGTGGAGATTTTTTCTTCTTGGAACCATGTATTTCTTTTCTAATAGAGCATTCAAAGCCAACCAAGTTGATTCCAAATCAGAGTCTGAATCAGAGTCTGAATGGGAGTCAAATAGTAACAAAAGTTCAGTCAGCTTTTTGGTGTTTTCAACTTGCTGCCTGGAAGTTTGATTGGACATGTTGAGATGAGAAAGATGGTGATGGGATTTGGGGTGATGAGATGATGACAGGATTTGTGTGAAGTGATATATATGTGAAGCAATGGAGATGAGATGTGTGTGATGTGATGGAGATGGGATTGGTATGAATTTGCTGAGGCGGAGGGGCCGACAGGTGTTTTGGATGTGATGGATGGTGGATGGATGATGATGCATAAATGGCGGGTTTAATGGTGGGTTTGATGTTTGAAATCTACCATTTTCATGAAACCCGCCATTTTGAAATACACCAGTTAGGGGGTATGTGTATATCAGAAACCTGCCATTAAAAATGGCGGGTTTTGTCAAAAAAATGGCAGGTTTGCTAACTCTGATACACCCTAATGTAGATGTATGTATTTATTGTAATTATGTTACTCAATTAATTTTGTGTTTTAATATTTAAAAAGATTTCAATCAAACTCATAAATTAGTTATATGCAGCTTTTTATATGCCTTTTTATGCTTGTTGCAGGGCATTTAAATCTAACTGGAAAATTCAAGCCTTATTCAAAGAAACATATTTTTTATCTGATGTTTTATTTTTGTACTTGATTAAAAATTTTTTGAAAAATTTTAATATATCTCAAGTCTACTCATGAAAAATATATGTGTAGGATTTTTCTATTTTCTTATGCTTGGTACAAAGGTATTGACAA
Organism: Puccinia polysora; assembly: GCA_025617555.3. Lineage (NCBI taxonomy): Eukaryota > Fungi > Basidiomycota > Pucciniomycetes > Pucciniales > Pucciniaceae > Puccinia > Puccinia polysora. Next base: position 50,582,284 of record CM062619.1, on the reverse strand, counting down.
CCCCTCAAAAATCTTAAATTTTCTTCAAATGAATATTTCTTTCATATTTTTTATGCTTATTTGTGTGATTGATGTAAATTTTGCTGAAACCTGTAGAAATATTTGAATCCCCTTAATAAAATATTTCTATGTGGTGTTTTTTATGTTTTGTATAAAGGTATTTATATTCCAGTCAAAATATTCCATTCTGCCTAAGGTTCCATTTGGCTTCCAGGTGTATTTGTAACTAAAAATTGAAGTTAAAGGGAGTTACAGGGGTTGGAGTTACACTTACACAATTTTGGGTGTTTGGCAAGCACTGTAACCCATCAAGTGTAACTTCTAAGGAAGTTCAACTCCCACGCTTACCCTGCAAAAAAATTTAAAAGCAAGTTACAAGGTTTTGACCTTATAACTAGCTGTAACCTTTGCCTTTCCCACTTTCATAACTCCCAGAACTGAAAAGCAACTGGGAGGCAAGGCCTAAGCAAAAGGCTATGAGACTGAATGAAAGCCAGTCCACTTTGCAGTTATTATGGTGTCACATACCACTGTGTGACACCCACCCATTCTTGAAGGTTAAAGTTACAAATCAGGAGGATTTTTGGCTGCAGGGCCCCAGGGACTTGTCCAAAGTTAAAGTTACACGTGGAAGCCAAGCACACCCTAAAGAAACTGAATTTTTTTCTTTTCCCTCATTTTTCTTACATTGTATGAAGTTTTGTTTTCAAATCTAAGGCCAGATTTTAATTCCTTGCAAAAAAATTATATTTATTTAATTTTTATGCATTGAAATTATTCAACTAGTGTCCATATTTGGGTTTTCCACAAGATTTTACCCCAGACAGACCCCATAGGAGGCCTGGATTCCTTAACAAGCCCCCCAAGGCCTCAATTTATATTTAAATGCCTTTGGATGGAGGCCCAACATGTCCTCAAAATGCATTTAATCCCATCCCAGGCACTCCTTTAAACCTTAGAAAGTTGTCCCAAACCTTAATTTTCTAAACTCATGACTTCTTTGTATTGGCACAACTTTTCAAGGTTTTCACACCTTCCTGGGCTGGGAATGCATGCCAGAAGGCATGAATTTAGTAACAGAAATACTAAAATCACTCAAATCAAAAATTTCTTTGAAGGAGGGAATGGTTTTGGTAATTTTGAAGGCACAAATTCAGCATGGGCTGTATCAGCCTTGAACTTTGAACAATAGTCTTGTTAAATTTGAGATTACTTGTAGCATTGCTCACTTCTCATTTGCACCATTTCCACCTAATCCCTTCTTTACCTCTTATTAAATGGGGTGGGTGGGTGACAGGTGGCCTTATAATTTGCCTCAAAGCTTCAAACTACATTTTTCTTGGGCTGTGGATGGCTCAGCAGCTCTGAATTCTCCTTGCAGGTCATAAAAAAAGGGAGCCCACAACTTTCCTCCCTGGGGAAAACTTTCACAATTTTTTCAATTGAAATAAGGTCTTTACACCTTCCTGGGTTTCAAAGGGAGTGAAACTTTCACACAATTATTTCAATTTAGACAAAAATTTGCAAATACAGACAAAAATTTGTGAACCTAGACAAAAAGGTGCAATTTTTTTAAAAAGAAAGTCAGAATTCATGCCTTCTTGCTACATCCACAATTTTTGATCTATTTTCTTTTTTAAAGGAAAAAAAATAATGAATTCATACAATTGAAGGTTTTAGTTGATCAATTTCATCATCTGACTTGAAAGCAATTTTTTCGATTTGCTCCTATGCTCATGAGTCAAATTAATGTAATGCAGGCAGAAATCTAATGTCATGTTGGAAAGATCTGATGATAAGGATAATAATAATACTCAATCATTTATATTGATCTGAACAGGATTCCAAGAATTCATTCCCAATTAAATATTATTCTATAGTGATAACAACATTTATGTGCATTTACACTATTCCAAGAAGTGATGCTTCCTCTCTATACATCAAGGTTCTTGATCATGACTGATTCTTACAACCAAACGATCGTGGTGGGTTGATGGGATTCGGGTTCCTCAATTGATGAAGTTGAAGCTTCATTCTGGATTCACGTTGTCTTCGCCCTTTCGAGGAGATGGTTCATCCTCCATTGATCCTAAATCTGGTGGGGCTATGGACCGACCATGTCCAGTCTTGCATTCCAAAGACATTCGGGCCGGGCTGCCACGGACCTTTTCCGGCCCATCTTCCTTGCGCGTCACCCAGTAGGTCCCGCGACGCGTGCCGACGCTGTCTGCCCCTGACGCAGCCCCAGCCGAACCCAGTCTTTCTTTCCGAGGTCTACTTCTAATTATCCCATCGATCTCACAATAACTTCTTCACTTGTAATCTGAACCAGCAACCCACGATTAGGGGGCCATCGATGAACCCATCTTCCATGCAGCCAATTCGATCTCACACATAACGTCAGCACCACCACTTAGCGGACGAATCTAGAACCAAGGTCATGAAAATTTTTGATGAGGTCCTATTAGCAACCTCCAGACCACCCAGTTCAAATTTTCCTTCCTTGAATCGGAATGAAAACGAAATAATCTCTCAAATCATCCAGCTCACTCCATCCAACACGAGTGCCTTCAATGTGCTCATCTCTCCTTACGAGACTACATTAAGACGCCATCGAATCGATCCCACGACGGATGATAAATATTACACTTATCTCCTCAAGCTCAGTCTGGTGTCTGGTGTCGATTGGAAACAAAAATGGGAAAGAGCTATCCGCGAGTCATCTTCAGGCAAGATCAACTCGAACCCAACCGTTCCAGTGGCCATTCCAAACAATCCTCACCCGACTTACAATCAGCAAGCTTACAAAGATCTATCATCCAGACAAGGACCATCCGCTCCTTGGACCAAGTTGCCATCAAATACTTACCCGACGAAGCCTGACCCAAGGCATACTCGACCGCCAAGATCCGTTCACTTTTTACCTTTAAAAGATGAAGAAGTTATCATCCGGAAGCCTAGTGAAGAGGTGACACCGGTGGCTATTGGACTCGAGGTGGTGCCTTCTGGGATCAGTAAATTGGTAGACTACTCGGACGTCAAAGCCAGAAGATTCCGAAGAGGTCGGCTCTTGAGTAGGTTTATCAAAAAGTGGACGAATTCGATCATTACTTGGAATAGCTTGGGTTCAGAGGCCGAATCTGCGCGGCAAATTCTCGATGTTAGTCGCTTTTATCAAGTTTGGCATCGTAAAAGTTTAATACGCCTGAATAAATCAAAATCGGCCATCAACTCATACAACAATCGGTTGGTTGTGTTTATTGCAAACCTCGAACCTGTTTATTTCTCCCGTTGTAACGATCGCATACTCATCATCTGCCTCCATCTCTCTCTGTTTCATTTACGAGGTTAGGCTGCTTTTTTCGCACCTAGATCATTGGAGGAGATTGACCATTTTGAAGAAAGAGCAGAAGTGGTTATCGAACATCAAAAGTGCCTTTCGAAGGATCCACAGAGTCAAGGAAGAAAATCTATGTCGCCTGGTCTTAACTGTCTGTTTGTCTCATTTATCGCGGTGGTCTGCTTGGCCCTAGCCTGAAATGGATCGCACCCAAGAAACTTTGCACCGCAATCATCAGATTTTGAATGGCCTTCGGAGAATTGACATTATGATTTTCAAAACTTTGACATTCAGGTCTGGAGGGATCATGCTAGATCGGCATATTTTTATAGTTTATCCACCTCTCGACTGATTCATCGTTCGTTATATGATTGGTATCAAAGATTGAAACATGTCCAACATTTATCCCTGAAATCTAAAGATTTGTTCTCCAAGATCAATTTGACACTATGTCAAAGGATATTTTCTCATTGGGCACATGTTTCTTCTTTACGATCAAAATTAAACAAGTTCTCACGCCGGCGTGATATCAGATTGCAAGTTTTGTACTTTGGTGACTGGCGATTTGTCTTGTAAGTGAAGATGCTTGATTCAATAACAATTCTTACATCTCATCTTGCCTCTCCTTTGCGTAACCTGAATTCCTTGCAGTGCACAATTTCAACGCTGCCATGTATTTTATTTCAAAATGCGGGTTCATAAATTCTTTAAGGCTTGTCAAAGACATCAGGCCCGCCAGTCTGTGAGTTTTTCTCTCTTGTCCGCTCGCCCATTTCAAGATATCCTTCGGAGCATATTTTTCTCATTCACCATTTCTGCCATTCATTCCGAATGGGGCAGGTGTTAAAGCTACTAGAGAACAAGGTGCTCGAAAATCGGAATTTAAATATCCGGTCAAAAGCTCTAAGACATTGGATAATATGTGGACGTGGGATTTTGTTGGCAACCGCGCACGAGACGAGACTCTCGAGGAATCTATTGCATCGATGGCGGTCACGTTTGCAATTGGTTTTTTTCGATCTGCCGCGTGAGTGAACGTCCGTCGCTTGATAATTTCCTTGTTAATTGCTTGGAAATAAATGGAAGTAGGTTGGCCCATGGCCAATTTCGTTTGCGGGGTGAAAAGATTGTCTCATCTATTTGGTCGTTCATGGCATGTAAAGAGCAGGCTTACAAAACCAATTTATCGCGGATCATTCACTCAACCTGGTTCATTATGGATTTCAGCGATGGAAAGGGTATCGCTATAAGAAGGAATTCGACCTCATCCAAGCCCAAAAGCTTGACCAATTTTTTATCGCCCGAAGATTTGTTTTTGATTGGATCTCTCGTCTGGTGAATATCCAAAAGTGTCAAGAAGAATCAGATTTGAATCGAAAAAGGTTTCTTGCGAAAAGAGCTCTACACGTCTGGAAACGTAAAACTCGTAAGAAGAAAGTGGCACGTTGGGGTCAAACCAGAAAATTTGCGCTTCTTCAAACCTGCTTCTCGAGTTGAGCTCTTTTCTCATTGTCACCTGCAAACCTATTAATTACTGATGAGCTTGGTTTCCTGATCAAATATATACGTAGTATGGCTATTTAATTTTCGGACCCGGAGACGATCATCTGCTCTCACTGCCCTATTCAACCAAGTAACCACCAAGGTAAAGCCTATCCAGACCGGCGAAAAAATACACATCATTTGATCGAGACTGATTGGGCCTTACTGTTTTGACCAACTTGTTTGAACACGCTAGCATCGTCGTGCGTGCGCACTTCGTGTATGGGTTCATCGGTTTGAGTTTTGGGCCAGCCAAGAACGAATCGCGTGTGAACTCTTTCAAAAGAAGTCGAGATTGTGCGTCAGAATACCATAGTGAAGTGATCTTTAGTTATTTTAGTGGCTATCTCAACTGAATTTTTCTTTTCGTCTCTTTTTTTTTTTGAAACAAAAAGAAAGGTTTTGAAGGTTTGGTCCAATCATCATCACTTTTTGGGTCACCTCATTGAGAAATCATCCTTCGTAATTCAAGGGCGCTGTCATGGTAGGTAAACTTGCCCTTTCGTGATTTTTTTATCATGACTGATTGATCCATGTCGCGTTTAGCTAGCGCTAAGGCTATAATGGGCCATTGGCTTCATCAAACTCGGGTAAGGGTTTCTGGGCAGAAGCGGTTGGATTCATTCCTCCTTAGCGCAAGACAATCAGCTTTGGTCTTGGTTTGGGAACGTTGGAAAGATCTAATTCGATGGCGGAAGCTGTATCCTATTGTGAACCTTTTTATTCTATATCCGCCATTCAACATTTTTATTCCATATGGTCAAAATGAAAATATCGACTTATGTTGATTTCTGGCATCTTGGTTTTTTCTTCAGGAACGAAATTTTACCTGGAATAGGGATCGAGAGCTCAAGATTAAAATAATCTCAGTCTGGATATCTCGATCGAAATCTATTGACTTGATTCGAACCTCCAGATGGAACATCTTGCAATCTTCCTTGCGAATTTGGATTAATTTGGCTCGAGCGAACCAAATATATCAGCGGCTGAATCGCTACCGCGATACTACAATCCTCAAGATGTACTTCTCAACTTGGTTCAAAAAGTTTGTTAATCTGAAAACTTTAAAAATCATCAGGTGAGCTCCCGGCCTTTCTATCTTTGCCCTCCGTGAGCGATTCCGAAAAAGTGGCTATCTGATCTCGTTTGCTGCTTTCATGAGTAACCGACTCCTTGTTTCATTCTTGACCAATTCATTTTTTTTGTTCTAGTCGGTTCCAAATCAACTCGAATCTACAGCAAAACAAAGCCAAGTATCAGCTTGGCCGGGGTTGGCTCAGCAATAAAGCCGCGCAAGAAGAAGAGACTTCTAGTACAACCTTCACGACCACTGATGATTTGAATGATAGTTCTCCATCTACCCCTTGATTGTGAAAACCGAAGAGGACTTGGGAATTTCTTTCAGGCAGTGGGAAAGCGGTTATTAAGTTTATCAGTACTTGCGTCTGGCCAATCAATCACCGATGGCCAAGACCTTTTCATAATTTATTTTGGTAAAAATTCAATCGATCACAGGTCTTTCAATTGAATCGAGAATGTTTTGACGACTTCGAAACATACTATACCTCTACATCCGCTTGAGATTCACAACTTTTTTTGACTCACTTAACGCACCTTGAACTTGTACAACTTGAACAACGCTTTGTGGACCGACGATAGTCAATGTTTTTAATAAAGTTTTGTGTCTCTTCTTCTTATCTTCGATTAATTTGTCAAAAAAGAACCGTTTCTTGTATACGTAATTGGAATTTTTGCCATGGTGATCTTCATGACTTGAGAGTTTTTTTTTTTCTTGGTATTACCTGCATGCCAAACAAAAAAAAGGAGGGGGGGGGAGTGAAATCCCCTTGACGAGCTTGTCCTTTGATTTGTTTTGCGCTGTAGCTAACAAACACCCGCTATAGATTTGAGTGCCACGGATCTTTCCATTTTTTGTAATTTAGGTTGTTTTTTTGGATGCTTTTGGGGTCAAGTACCACCCAGGCCATCTGGCATGAGTCATAAACTAAACATTTGTAAGGCTTGTAGTTTAAAGCTTCTTTGAGGGAAAGGTTATATGCTGTGTAGGCTTGATCTAAGTATCTCTACTCAATGAACCTGATGATAAACAAAAACCCAAAATACGGGGTATCAAAGTTAACCAAACCTGCCATTTTTAATGGCGGGTTTCAACCCAAATCCGCCATTTCAAACCCGCCATTAAAAATCAAAAAAACCCACTTATTTCAGATCAGACGTGTCAAAGTTAACCTGAAATAAGTGGGTTTTTTCAAATAAAGTATTTAAATGCATCCACCACCTGTCCGCATCATACACCCCTGTCTTCCCACCTCCTTCTACCTCCAACCTCATCGGAAAATTTTTTACCCCCACCCTCATCATAAAATTGATTGACCACTCTCATCACTTTATTGCTCTCATCACTTGATCACTCTCATCCACTTCATCGCTCTCAAAACTTCATCGCTCTTAAAACTTCATCACTCTCATCACTTAACCGCTCTCATCACTTGATCACTCTCATCCACTTTATTGCTCTCAAAACTTCATCACTCTCATCACTTAACCGCTCTCATCACTTGATCACTCTCATCCACTTTATCGCTCTCAAAACTTCACCACTCTCATCACTTTATTGCTCTCATCACTTGTGTAGCCCAAACTCTTTCAAATGGCCCCTCAGCAAACCTCCCCCCACAAGTCCAACACACCCAAGAGAACATCGCCAAGGAACTCCACAACAAACAATCCTCCCCCATCAGCTTCCAAGGGCTCAAGTCAGCTCAAGAGAGCTGATCACATCATCCTGGTAAACTGGCTGAAAATTCCCTCCAACTACAATGCCTGCTTTGGATCCGACAACGAAACACGTGTTGGCCGACCTCAATCCTCTAAGGTCAATGGTTATCTCTTGATGGCCAATGAACTCAAGAACAAAACAAAAGGTAGGCTGGATCTGTCATCCAAACAGATGAGGGAGCGGTTCAAAAACTATTGAGCCAAGTACAAAAAGGCCCACTCCATGTCTATCTCCACTGGCTTTGGTATCACCGACTTGGACAAAGCCAAAGGAATCAACTTGGTGGTTGATAAGTTGGACTCCATTTGTCCTTTTTATATTCAAATGGATGAAATCTTTGGAAAGAAGGCCAACATCACCCCCCTAGCTGCTTTCGATGCCCAACAATCCAATTCCGTTGATGCCAAGGACTTGGCTGGGGATGCTCAGCCTACCAACAGGGACCTTGATCAAACCTTGGCCTTGGAGTGGCCCCCATCTGATGACAAGGAGGATATTCAAACACAATCGGCTCCAATCACTTCTACTTTGGTATTGATTGATCAGTCAATCCCAACCTTGGACCCCTCACTTCCTTCTTTTGATTGCTCTCTTCCTGGGGCAGAACAACTGGAGAACTTGCCCAATGAGGAGGATGTTATTCCTGGATCACCGTTGCCATCAACATTGGCTCAAGTAAGGAACTAAATTGTTTTCAATTCTGTCTGGTTGCTCCTGACTGATTTACATTGTAAAAAAACAGGCTCATCCATTTTTGATTGGCCGAAAACTCAAGCCAATGGGGCCTCCCACATTGCCTTCAAATACTAGTGAGGACTTTCAGACTCAAACCTCCTCTGCCAAGGGTAAGCAAAAGGCCTCCAATTCCATCAATGTCAACCCAAGAAGTCATCAAAAGAGGAGAAACACTTCCAGTTTTTTGGGCTTTGAAGAAATCATGGAGAAGCGAGATTCATGTAAGTTGATTGATTCAATATCCTTGCTTTCAAAATCATGCTCATTGCCATTCCCCTCCAAAAAACAGTGAAATCACAAATTGAATCAGATAAACTTCAGTTTGAAAAGCAAAAGTGGGTTCGCCAACTGGCCATGGATGGTCAAAAGCAGCAAGCCAAGACTTTGGCTAATCAACAAAAATTGGATGCTGAGTGGAGGTTGAAACAAGCTGAGCTAGAGTTTCAAAAAGAGGAAAAGGAGAAGGATTGGCAGCAAGTGCAACTGGAAAAGGAGAGGGAACAACGGGCAAACGAAAAAAAGGATAAGGTATCAGTAGCTTTGGCTTGCATTGGCAGTGGTAGATCGGTAGAAGAAATACAGCAGATTACTCAAATGCTGGGCTTGTAAAGATATTTGCATGGATGAAAGAAAAACAAATTATTTTTTACTACAACAACGTTTGAGAGCATTCTTAACCCCACCAATATACAAATCTTTTTTGTTTTTATTGATATTTTTTTCTCTAGAGTAAATTTGGCCGTTTTTCATGTCCCTACAAGTGCTCTGAGTATTTTTATTAATTTGGAGTGACATGGCCATTCTGGTATGGGTTGCTGTGTCCACAGCTGGAAAGGTACAGTGCTTGTACTTGTTAGCCGCCCAAAACATTTTGACTATACCTTTTTGCTTGAAATCAATTCCAAAGCCAAGGTCAGGAAAAACAAATTGACCGTCCAAAACTTGATATTCATCTGTATCTTCAATAAGTCAACCATTTGATTTTTTGGTTGGGACCACAAGTAAAAAGGAATAGCCAGAGATGTTGCCTTTGTCAATATGAGGAGAATTGTAAAAAGAATCCAAGGTGAAAGTGAGGTGTGGGGAGAAATCAAAAGGTGTAGGCTTGGAACCAAATTCCAACAAAGAGAAAGAGGGAATGTTGCTGTCCTTCATGGTATCACGGTTTGATTCAAAGGCAAGTTTGGCCAAATTATGAAACATTTGTCCTAAAATTTGGGATACTTTGTCGGCCTTCAAGTTGAGGACAGCGTACTCTTGAGGAGAAGATCTAATGGATGATTTCTTCACATAACGTCCAAATAACTCCAAAGGGTTCATCAATTTTTGCCAACCAATTGCCCACATTTTTCCACCCCAAGATCTTGAGGGACCAACTGGGTTGAAAAATTTTTTTGAACTGTGAAGGAATGTTGTCACAAAGTTGATATCTTTCTTATCTTGCTCAGATAGTCAATCCAAAGGCACAAATTCAATGACGGCAACAAGAGCATGGTGATCAGATTGGTCAAGAACAATAACTTTTCCATGGTGGAAGAAGTGGAAAGCCCCAATTGTCTGTTTTGCTTGCTTAAATTCTTCCTGGGTGGGTTTTTGAGGTTTGTTTTTCTTCTCAGCCATGATAGCAGGGTACAGATCCAAAGGGCATAGCTTTTGTCTAGACCAGGCAAACTTTTCCTTGATCAAGTTGTCAGTCACCTCCAAAGAAATTTCCGAATCCCTCATTTGAGCCCTCCTTTTTCTAGGATTCCTCTGCTTGCCACCTCTCTTTATGTTTTTAATACCATCTCCTTCCATCTTTCTCCCTCCCAGGCACTTGCTGCACCCAAGGTGAAGATCAAGGTGAAATTTGAATGGATGTATAACATTTTGAGTTCGGTAGGCATTGAAGGAATCAATATCAAAAAAGGGGTTGGACAAACAAAAAGACTGGTCAAACAAATAAAAAAAAAAAATGTCAGCAACGTTCTCATTATGGAAACGGTGGGATTAAAAAAATCAAAAAGAGATGAAAATCAATGATTCCTCTGCTTGCCACCTCTCTTTATGTTTTTCATACCATCTCCTTACATCTTTCTCCCTCCCAGGCACTTGCTGCACCCAAGGTGAGGATCAAGGTGAAATTTGGATGGATGTATAACATTTTGAGTTTGGTGGCCAGTGAAGGAATCAATAGATATCAAAAGAATAGAATTAGATGGGGAGGAGTGGTAATGATGAGGAGCCGCAGCCGGCATCATACTAGGCAAACCAGACTGTCCCAGGACATAGATTGGTTGGCGTAAGACTTGAGAGAATGTGTTCTGGCCGAGCTTGAAAACCTAAAAAAAAAAAAAAAAAAAAAAAAAAAAAAAAAAAAACAATTGGGAAGTCAGTTCCTGTACCCTACAAAAACCCTGCATCGATTGGCCCAAACAATTGGCCAATCAATTGCAAATCAATCACTCGATCAATTGCCAATCGATTGAGCAATCGATTCGCAATCGATTGCCCAATTGACGCAATCAATCGAGCGATCAATGGCCGATTGATGGCCAATCGATCGAGCGATTGATTGCTCAATCGAAGAGACGAGAAATTGGAGGAGGGGAGGGGCTCACCTTGAGAGATTGACCTGGAGGGATTGACCAAGGGATCCAGGAGGGGAATACAGGTTGAATGATCAAAGGATCAGCAACTGGTGAGGGGAAGGAAGAGGAAGAGCGTGGAGGGGGCTTACCGGGATTAGGAGGAGGGGATTCAGTGAGTGAGGTGAGATGAGGTGGTGGTGATGAGTGAGGTGGTTTGGTGAGGAGGAGGCAGGGTTTGACCGGTGAGTGAGTGGGGTGGATCCAGGGGGGGACTACAGGTTGAATGATCAAAGGATCAGCAACTGGTGAGGGGAAGGAAGAGGAAGAGGGTGGAGGGGGCTTACCAGGATTAGGAGGAGGGGATTCAGTGAGTGAGGTGAGATGAGGTGGTGGTGGTGAGTAAGGTGGTGGTGATGAGTGAGGTGGTTTGGTGAGGAGGAGGCAGGGTTTGACCGGTGAGTGAGTGGGGTGAGGTTGAAGGGGTTGAGTGGTGAGGGGGAGGGGGGTGGCATTTGGTGAGTGGCAGGGTTTGAGGTGGAGGTGTTTTTGGATTCAAGTCCACTAAAAAAAAATAAAAATAAAACTCAGCCTATGAATCTTGGGTGAACAACCAAAACCAAAAAAATACGGTGAAGGGAATTTTTACCAATTTCAAATTCAAAAATTACTCATCAAAGCAAGCAAGGGTGAGAGGAAGAATCCGCTCTCTCATAGAAGAAGATGAGGGACCAGATGAGACAGGGATGACTTGAGGCGGATCAGGAATATCATCTTGGAATATTTTGTCCCATTCATCTTTGATGTCGGCAAAAAGGTTGTGAAGGATTACACAAGTGATAATCCAGTTGATGAGGAACCTCATATCTTTGGAAAATTGGAGCTGGTTTTGCATCTCCCGTAAGCTGGCCCATCTTCCTTTCAGAATTCCTATGGCATGCTCAATCCAAACTCGTGATTGGGCAAGATGATAGTTAAAATTGGTTTTTCCTTGATCATTGGACAAAACATTCCGGTATTCTGGAACTACATATTTCCCACTAGCATAAGCCGAATCGGCCAGAAGGTATTGATCTTGGTCAAAGTAGATCTCTGGTTGTTGGGCAATCCGCATCTGATTGAAAACATATGAATCATGACAAGAACCTGGAAGGCCAGCATGGAGGGAGATGAACTTATTGTTGTTATCGCAAACAAGTTGTAGTTCCACGGAGTATCTAAACAAAGAGATGGAACATATTTGGTCAGTGTGTGATCCAAAATTTTATCATAGCAATTGGAAAAGAAATGAATCAATTGGCTTTTTTTACGATCAAAATAGTGGTTGCCATCTAGGTTGGGTTTTTGACTCAAGGGGATTGTGGTTCCATCAACAAAACCAATGCAACCAGGAAAGCCTTCTGTCTCCATTACTTGAGATATCTCCTTGCGTTCTTCTTTGGTTGGCCATGAAAGGACCAAGAAATGGAAAGATAGGATAGCAATCATGACTCTTTTGGTGTATAAGTCAATGCTTCCATAACTGACTGAGAATAGATTTTCCAATTGATGGATTGATGCTCCATTTCCATTTGACCCCAATCTACAAAGAGCAACGGCAAGTTGGATGGCTGGATCGCGTTGAGGATTGTGAGAATTTTTCTGGAAGATGTGGTGGTTTTCAATCATTGCCAAAAGTTTCATGAAAGAAGGCAACAAAGTTTGGAACAGTTGCTGGAAGCTTAAGTCAGGGATGAGATGAAGCTTTTGCCTTTCATACATAGGGTTATGGAGAGTGTGTATTCTTGGAACCATGTATTGCTTTGCCAACAGAGAATTCAAAGCTAACCAAGTTGATTCCAAATCGGAGTCTGAATCAGAGTCTGAATGGGAGTCAAACAGTAGCAAAAGTTCAGTCAGCTTTTTTGCGTTTTCAACTTGCTGGCGGGATGTTTGATTGGACATGTTGAGAAAGGTGGTGAGTGATGTGGGGTGATGAGATGATGATGGGATTTGTGTGAAGATGGGTATGTGAAGGTATGTGAAAAATGATAGAGATGTGTGTGATGCGATGGATATGGGACCAGTATGGATTTGCTGATGTGGATGGGTGTTTTTGATGTGATGGATGGTGGATGGATGATGATGCATAAATGGCGGGTTTAATGGCGTGTTTGATGATTGAAATCCGCCATTTTCATGAAACATGCCATTTTGAAATACACCAGTTAGGGGGTATGTGTATTTCAGAAACCCGCCATTAAAAATGGCGGGTTTTGTCAAAAAAAATGGCGGGTTTCTAATGGCGGGTTTGCTAACTTTGATACGCCCTAATGTGTTTTGAAGAGGTCTACCACTTTGCAAGGGGAGGGGAGGGGGGGGGTTACATAGCTTCTGTAATCTCCATCAAATTGATCACCAAGGAACCAACTTCCTCAAAAATCACCAGAATGCAACACAAGCAAGGCCAAATCATTTCCGATCACTTTTCCCACCAGAAAAATAAATGAAAGTGAGGGGAAAAAAAAACAAGAATTTGTGAAAGAAGGGGTCACCTTACTCATCATATCATCAACCTTTACAATTATCATCATCATTTTTTTTCACTTCTCTTCAAATGACTATACTGAATTTTTAGTTTCTATAAAGACAATTGGAAATCTCATACCAATATCTGCAGTTTTTTTTTAAACTTTTTGACCCCATCCCCTCACTAAAAAAAACAACAAAACAAAAAAAGAGCATTAGAAAAAATAAAGAAAATTCAAAAATAAAAGAACAATAAAAAATAAAATAAAAATAGACATCAAATCCAAAGTAAAAAATAAACAATCAAGAGACACAGAAAATGTGGATTCCAAAAAAAAATTCTCAAGAAGGTTTCAAGCATTGTGACTACAATATGGAATAAATTATTAAGAGAAACAAGAGTAAAAAAAAATTATATATTTATTTGAATTCACACAAATTTTATGCAGTTTTTATCTACATACTTCAAGCTTGAATTTTTTATACAATACTTGCCAACTTACATGAAATGTGGATTTCAAAGCTACTTGTGACATGTAGAATTTGTTGTATGATCTGGAGATTCCATAAAAGAATGATATTTGGTAAAAAGGTAGTTTTCAATTGTTAAAATAAATTCTTGATTTTGGAAAAAAAAAATATCCTAAATTTGGAAAATGAGGTCTTGGCATTTGGAAAACCAAGTCTTAAAATATCAAACTTTGAATAAATTGCAAGCCTTTAAATTATTCCTTTGCAATCCTTTCCCTTGAAAAAACCCCTGATTTTGATGGAATTCTATGTGAAAAAAATATAATTATATATGATGTGGAATGAATCTAATACAGTGTACAGGCTTTGAATATATGTTTAAATGTATGTTTTATATACAAAAAATTCTTTATTTCTATTTTATTTTTAAAAAAGAAATTTCAAGGATGTTAAAACACATGAAAGGAAAAAATATTTTAAATGTTTTATTTGAATCTCTTAGAATTTTTTCCCAGTTTTTTTTTGCCTAATACTTGAGAGCAGACTGTTTATTTGAATTATCTGCACTAAAAAAACCCATGCTTTATTTTTACTAAGTTTTTTTCTGATTTAATATATTAACCACAGATTGGTACTCTTATATTTAATCTATTTAAAGTACCAAATTGATATTGGGTCATTGACTCATCCATTCATTCTCATTAAGTTGATTTGTTTTTGGGTTTCAAAGGTTCCTAGGAACACTGCTTCAGTGAATTCCTCAATTACTGCCTTTGAAGCTTAGATATTTTTCCATTGTGTTGTATGGCTGTTGCTTTTTCTTTCAATCTTATCCTAACTTCTTCAGCTGTTGATATCTTCTCAGATCTTTTGATCATCATTATGGACATTGCTTGCCTTTGTTGAGTCTTTTCTATTACCTCAAGTCTTTTCTTTATTTTTGTATCTATAATATTTTTTTCCAGAAATTAAAAATTGTAATTTCTTTTAAATGAGGATTTTAATTTGAAAGATTAAAATAAGCCTTGTATCCAGAAAAATCAAATTTTTTGAGGTTTGATGAGATTCTGAATTGAATAATTTTTTTGATTTTGAATTATAATTTGTTTTTTACTCTTTTTAGGCATTCAGATAAAGTTTCTCTTAGATATCTCAATTTATTTCAAAAATCATGTGGATTCCATTGTTGAGTTTTTGATCTGAAACCCCTCTTCTATAAATCTAACCATATTCTTGGTTCATTCCCTTGTAACTTCATCAAGGAAAATCAGGAGGTAAAAGAAATTATTCATGGAAATTATGTTTTATTTTTTATTCTTTTGTTCAATAAGTTGACTTCTGGAAGACTGATGATTTATTTTATTTTCCTTATATAATTTGTTTGAAATTTATTTTTTGAGAAACATTTTCTTCCTTGAATGGAAGTGTAAATTGGAAGGTGATTGAAACATTTGAGATGAAGAAGCATTTCTTGATGGAAACTTCTTAGTTTGTCCTGAATATTGCCTCAAGGAGCTGGGAAAAAAGGTCTTTTGGATATTCAAGAAGTTTTTTTGTATTTTTCTATTTAAATCTGCTTCTGATTCTAGGGACCTTAAATTGAAGAAACAAAAGTAAATAAAAAAACATGAAAAAAAATCTTGGTAAAATTAACCAAAAGATAGGAGGGAGAAATAAAAAATAATACTGCAAATTAAAAAGAATCATCATACCTTGAAAATCTTGAATCTTCTGAATATTCAAGTCTGGAGAAGGATCTGGATGGTGAGTGATGTGGGGGGGGGAATGGGAATGGGGTCATTTCAAATGCAGAAAAACAAAATCAACTTTACTTCCTTTTTTTCACCATTTCCTATTAAACCTATTCCCTCAGGAATATTTGTGCCAAGAGGATTGTTTTTGTGGGAATATCAGTATTATAAGTTTGAAATTATCTTGAAATATTTGATAGATATAAGAAAGATAGTAAAATATAGGTAACAATATTTATATTAAACCTGCCATTTTCAAATACACCAGATAAGGGGTGTGTTTATTTCAGAAACCCAAAATTAAAAATTGCAGGTTTGGTCAAAATAAATGCCAGTTTTCTAACGGCAGAATTTCTAACTCTGATACCCCCTAATATAAGTTAAAATAAACAAAATTCTATAAAAAGAATATTTTTAATCCACAGTGAATAAGTAGGAAGATATTTTTTTATATAATTTTGTTTATTTTATGTTTAATCCACAGTGAATCAGTAGGAAGATGTGAAGTTGTTTCCAAATTTTTTTTTCTGATGGAATTTTAGATACAATCACTTATTTGAACTACCCAAAACCTCCTAAAACTTCTCAAGAGTCTTGATAAATCAAGGTAACTTGGTGATTTTTGATTGGAATAGTTTACATATTTGAATTCCCTGTAGGTCCATTATTTCAAATATCATTTCCTAAATGGAGTTTTTCAGTTATTTCAATACAAATTTTCATGATTATTTTTTTCCCAAAATTACTTCATTCAGCTGTGTGCTTAGCTACAGTTACCATGTTTTTTCTAAAATTTTGCTTTACAGGAACCTCAGAGATGGATAGGGGGGTTTTATATGCCAATCTGTAAAAGGACACTACCACTTTCATGATTAAAAGATACATCATTTACAGAATAAAAATCAGTTGGCTATGATACACATATGTATCATTTTTTTGAAATGCATAGATTTTGTTCTAAAAAAAAAAAAAAAAAATTTCAACATTTGAACTCATAATTGGGAAAAATAGAAAAGGTTTATCCTATTAAATGGCTACCACCTTAAATTATTTTGACAACCAACTTTGGATGGTTATTTTTTGAGCTTTCCTATCAAGTTATGTATTTAAATAGTTTGAATACTTTGAAATCATTTATATGCAATTTCACCTTCATCATTAATCCATTTTCAAAATTTCTGTCTCACTTTTCTTTCCATATTTTTACACCATTTTAGCCTTCAACTTCAAAGAAATCATGTCCAATTCTAATTTTGTGCTTTTATAAACACATCAAGCAATTTTTTTCTCAAAAAATTAATAAATACCTCCTGTTTCAATTGGATCACAACTTTCATTAACCAATTTTCACATATAATAACCTGGATCAGTCACTTCTGAAGCTAAAGGGTTAGATATATCCTTCATGCTCCAATAGAATCCTGAGAATAAGAGGCATAAAAAAATGAGACTGATTTTTCCCCTCTTTCATTTTTTTATTGGGAATATTTGAATCAAATCAAAACCGCTCCTGTCTTTGAATTTGTTTTAATACCATATATATTTTTATTTATCTTTATCTTTTTCAAAGAATTTTTTTTGGCCCAGGATAATTCATGCCTTCAGAATCACTAAAAATGTTTATTCCCTCCTTTGAAGAAAGGAGTGATTCTAGCTTTCTTTTTTTTCTCAATTAATGCTTCTTTCAAAGAAAGGAATGATTTTATTAATGTTTATGGTCATTGTTTTACTTACTTCACACCTTCTGGCATCTTTTCCACTCCAGGAAGGAATTCAAGCCTTAAATATTTTTGCTAATATATAAAAAAAGGCATGAATACATAAATTTCAAGTTTTCCCATGAATTTTGAAGGTTGAAAGAGGTGCCTGGTGTAGGAAAACATGCCTTTTTACTGCATGTGCAGAAATTTTAACGTTGAATGGATCCAATTTGGTTTGAAAAAAGCCTTTTGAGGCTCTAAGGGCCACTTGGTGTGGTAAAAAATTCCTTTTGAGGATGTGTTGGGTCTATGCAGGCCTGTAGAAATCAATTTAGGCCTTGGGGGCTGAAGGAAGGCCAGGGCCCCCTGTGGGGCTTGTCTGGGGTAGAATTGTTTTTAGAATTAAATCAAAGTAGTAAATTTAGTTAATCTGAAATTTGAAAATGCAATAAATATCAGTGTGTTTCAAGTAATTTTAATATTGGTTCAGATATGAAAAAAATATTTATGAAGCATGATAAAAATAATTAAAATGATAGAAATTTGTTTTCTTTACACAAAAAAGAATCTTTCTGGTGGAATATTAATAAATTTTTACCAAAAATAAAAAAAATAGAAAATTTCTGCATATGCCTTCTTCATGGGAAGGATTCAAGTATTTTGAAATATTCCAATTCTCACACAACCACCCCATATATTATTTGGAAATATTAGATGATTTTGAGAACAAATAGGAGAGGCTGAGTGCAAGGGAGAATGCTAGATAGAAAAGCTAACTGCAAAGTGCAAATGAAGTGTTTAATCATTCAACAAACAGAAAGAGGATTGAAATTGTTCCAATGGAAATGAACTAAGGCAAAGCTTGATGTGATAAATTGACCTCAGCAAATGCAAGAATGTATGAAATTAAATAACTGAGGAAAAAATCTTCATACGGACAGTGTAGCCCTTCTAAGGTAATTCGATGATGAATAGATAAAACCCAATGGAAATTAATCTAAATATAGAGAGCAATTTTGCAATGAATGAAAGTAATGGAATGGGAAAAATTAAATGAACTGTACAATTGTTTACAAGGTCATAGCATAAGTGCTTGAAAATAGAATGTGCAAGTACACAGGCAAAATGGGTGAGACATGGAAGGAATGACATGTGAAGAAGATTTGAATGAATGAGTTTAATCATGCAGGAAAGTGATCTAGTCCATTGGAAGAGCTATAGATTTGATGTGGCTATCTATGTGTATGTGCAAACTAATTTATTTGCATGAACAAAAATGGAATTCTGAGGGCTTGAGATACCCAAGGGTAGAAGAGCAAAGCTTGAATGAGTGGTCAACCTGATCAAAGCTACTGCAAGGATTGCAAGTATAGACTGAGTGAACAAGATGAGAAGGTCATTTGCGCAAGCTGGAGTTAGTAAGCAGAATTCACCATTGATGTTGTGCTTCTATTTGTGTCATGCTTTTAGACTGAATTAGATGCTACTGAGGAAAGGGATATACCAAAAAGTGACAAAGACAATAAAACTTAACCTTGGAGTGTGACACCAAGAAAAATATCATAAATTGCAAAATATTTATTAAAAAAATTCAAAAAAGAGTTCTTTGAAGAAAACTCAATATTTTGGATGGAATTTAAAAACCTTTGTAGCAACCATGAAAAAAAAAGACATAAAAAAATCCTTCCTATGAATATTTCATTATTATAATTCAAATACATCAAATAAAAATCCAAGGTCCAAAATCAACATATTCAAAGCAAAAAATTGGCTCTTTGAATAAGAATTGATATCTCCAGTGGGATATAAAAATATTTATCACAAAAATAATAACATAGGAAAATGATACATTTACCTATTTTATGAGGGGAATCAAAATATTTTACAATACTTCAACAAAAAATTGATTGTGTAACCTAATAATAATGAAAAAATCAAGGATTTATTTCCTTAAACTAAACTCATTATTTCTGATTAAATTTAAATTTGTTTTTAAAAAAATAAAATAAAATAAAATAAAAACCCTAAAGTCAAAAAATTTGATATAAATGCTTTTAAGGAGTTTATTGATAATATCATAAAAAATTACCAAAGAAGCTTCATAAATGAAAGGGATAAGAATAATACATATCAAAGGCTGATATATTTGAAAAAGAAAAAATCAATTTTTATTATTCTTCTCATACTGGACAAGTTTCTTGTCAAAATTCTTGAAATAAAGTTAGTTCATATCTGAACAGGTGGATGTAGCATGTTTTAACAATTTTTTTACTTATTTTTTACAAAGTCATCTACACATCATCATAATTATTAAATTCTATTCAAAGAGATAAATTTAAGATATTTTATCTATCATTATGGTACTAATTGGATCTCTTGTTGAAAATTTCCCACATATTTTGATCCTCCTAATCAAACAGGATATTTAAAATTTGTCAGTTTTTTTTTTTGAAAAATGTATTTAAATTCCATTATAAATAACAATTTTAATCCAAAATGTATCAAATTTTGAGATTTTTATTATTCTTCTTGCACTTGATTTCCTTCATTTTGTGATTTTTCATTATATTTTAAATCCCCTCATGAACAAAATTTTATGTGAAAATTTTTGCACATTTTTTTTTATTCTTGGGAAAAAAGTATTCACTTTGAATCAGAGATATTAATGTTTATTCAAAGAAATCAATTTTCAGATTTCATTCTTGTTATTTCATTCAATTAATTTGATAATATTGAGCTGTATTTATAGAGAACTCAGAACCAGTAGGCTAAACAAGGAAATGAAATGGTAGGAGAAATTAGAAGTCATAAGTAGACTGTGAAACATAGAAAGAAATAAAGACAGAGGATCCTACAGTTTAGACCATTTGGATAAGTCTAGAGTGGTGGCTTTGAATAGATTAAAGGATTATTCAAACTAAAGATAGAAATTGAGAGAAGAAAGGCTGGATAGAGGTCAGGAGGAGAATTGAAAGGCTGGATAAACTCAAGGATCAGATTATATTCATTGAGAATATTTGGTAGGTTGAAGTCTTCCCAGGCAGGGACATATGATTGGAGAGATTCAGATAAGGTGTTGATTGAGACTTGATGTATTTGGTAGATATATCAAGAGATAGAAGGAGTGCATAAGGATGATGAAAGATGTGAAGTAGAGAGAGGTAAAGAAAAAGGGGTGGAGCTGAGGAACCAAGGGAAGAATCAGAAAAATATTGGGCAAGTAGAAACAGAAGTCAGATAGGCAAAGACCAGATGAAGGAGGGAAAATTTGGGGCCCCCACTATGGGTTAAAAGTGAGCCCGCGTGGAGAGAGGAGCACAGAAACTTAACACCCCTTGCGACTGGTAAGAGGAGAGACTTATGGGAATTCAAGATTGTAGAAGACTTTTTTCTGGAGAAGTTTGAGAGAATTTACAGAAGGGGCCTTAGTCAGGGGATCCGCTATCATCCTGTCAGTTGAGATAAGGACAAGAATAAACTTGGAGAAAGAAAATTCTTTTTGTAGCCCCTTGGTCTTAATATCAATATGTTGTGATTTAGAGTGAGACCCAAATTTCTTTATTTTTTCATCCAAGCCTTTATTGTCAATTTAGATTACTGGTTTTATCTTTGTAGAGGGGTATATTTTGTCAATGAGATGGGTGATCCACTTCAAATTGAGATAGCAATCAAGGAGTGCATTGAGCTTGGATTCAGTAGAAGAATACTTTATATTTCTTTGTCTTGAGGAATTAAGAATTATTGGGATACCAAATATTTGGTAGGTTGAAGTCTTCCCAGGCAGAGACATATGATTGGAGAGATTCAGATAAGGTTTTGATTGAGACTTGATGTATTTGGTAGATATATCAAGAGATATAAGGAGTGCATAAGGATGATGAAAGATGAGAAGTAGAGAGAGGTAAAGAAAAAGGGGTGGAGCTGAGGAACCAAGGGAAGAATCAGAAAAAGATTGGGCAAGTAGAAACAGAAGTCAGATAGGCAAAGACCAGATGAAGGAGGGAAAATTTGGGGCCCCCACTATGGGTTAAAAGTGAGCCCGCGTGGAGAGAGGAGCACAGAAACTTAACACCCCTTGCGACTGGTAAGAGGAGAGACTTATGGGAATTCAAGATTGTAGAAGACTTTTTTCTGGAGAAGTTTGAGAGCATTTACAGAAGGGGTCTTAGTCAGGGGATCCGCTATCATCCTTTCAGTTGAGATAAGGACAATACTAAACTTGGAGAGAGAAAATTCTTCTTGTAGCCCCTTGGTCTTAATATCAATATGTTGTGATTTAGATTGAGACCCAAATTTCTTTATTTTTTCATCCAAGCCTTTATTTTCAATTTAGATTACTGGTTTTATCTTTGTAGAGGGGTATATTTTGTCAATGAGATGGGTGATCCACTTCAAATTGAGATAGCAATCAAGGAGTGCATTGAGCTTAGATTCAGTAGAAGAATACTTCATATTTCTTTGTCTTGAGGAATTAAAAATTATTGGGCTACCAAATGAAGAACTATGTACCCTGTTTGAGACTTTCAAAGAGTAGTTTCATCTCCCCAAGTGGTGTTGCTGTAGCCTGACACAATTTATTGCAAGGGGTTGTACTTGAGTGTTATTTTAAAATTTCTTGTGGTCTTGAGATACTTCCAAACCTTGTTTACTTCCCTCCAGTGAGATAAACCAGGCTGAGAAATAAAACTAGCCAAACTTGAAACAGAAAATGAAATATCAGGGCATGTTTACTGAGAAGGATGATTTAAAATTCCAATTGCAGATTGGTAGGTGACATTAAGTTGAGAGAACTCTGCATAATCTTTGTCTGAAGCCAGCTCAAGATGGAAATTTTGAGTTAGAGGCAAGTTAGTGTTCTTGCAATCAGCAAGTCCCAATTCTTTGAATCCTCAATCAATGTGATTTGGTTGACTTAGAAGAATCTTGTTGCCATCAATCTCCATCAGCATACCAAGGATAGTATTTGGAGAGTGACAAGACAAATTCAAGAATTTTTTTAAGAATTTGAATGCAAAAGTGTTTGACTTTCCTACAAGAATAAGATCATCAACATGGAAGTAAATGACCTCCCCCAACTTAGAGTTGAGGTATAGACAAGGGTCACTTGTTGATTTGTGGAAGCCTTGCAATTGGATCCAGGCAGTAAGTGTTTTTTACCAGTTCTTAGGGGACTGGGGGAGACCATACAAAGATTTTTTTAGTTCTAGATAGGGGGATTTTTGACATGAACCTTCAGGAGTTCTGATTATCACCATTTCACTCAGTGGAGCATGGAGAAAACATCCCTTCAGGTCAAACTGAGTGAAGGGAATTTTATTTTTCAGACCATGGAGGAGAGCAAGGCAAAGCAATCCGAGTTTCCCAGTTGGTTCCCAGGTCTTGTCAAAGTATATGCCTTGAATTTGATCAAACCCTTGTACACATAGACAAGCTTTGTACTTGGCCGGCTCAACGTGGCAGTTTTCTTCCACCTTGAATACCCAGGTAGTGTTCAATATATTGTTTGGTTAATCATAATATTCTTCCCAAACTTCTTGAGTTTTGATAGAGCTTAGTTCTTCTTCTAATGCTATTTTTTACTTATGCCATTCAGGGAATTTTTGAGCTGCTTTAAAGGAGGGAGGTTCATATTAGTGGTAAAATCTGTATCTTTGAGGTTTCTTGATTTCATGCCAAGGTCTTAGATTAGTTCTTTGAGTGAATGGTTCTGGAGCAGGAGTGGGAGAAGGGTTTGATTGTTGAGAATTGGAATAATAAACATCCTCTTGATCAGAGTCTGATTTGAGACATTCAGAACTAGGTTCCCTGATTGAATATTGCTTGTCATCTGTCAAGAATTCAGCTTCATTAGAGTTTAGGTTGTACTGGGAGAAGATATCTAGACCAGGAGATTTGAGGAAGGGAAATCCATTTAACTGATTTTTGAGAAATTTGACATGTTTGGTTTCAACAACAGCTCTGAGTGAATTGAGGATCAGTTAAGAGTTAAAGGTAGGATTAAACACAACCAGAACTCCTTCAATAACTTTTTCATTAAATTTCCATCCTTTCTGGATGTGGTTGGAAAGATAAATTACAGAAGAACCTACGGGTTTTAAATAATTAGTGGGGAGACTCTTACCAAACATGAGCTCCCAAGGAGATAATTGATTATCTTCTTGTGGGATTTGGTTGAGCATAAAGCAGCAGCTCCAAGTTACAATGTGCCAGTAATTCTTAGCCAATGGAGATTATGAGAACGTGGCTTGAGCAGATTCTATGATGGTTCCATTAGCCCTTTCTGCTCAGCCATTATGTTGATAATGGCAAGGTTCCAAAGTTTGAAGTTTGATATGGTTCTCCTTGGCAAAGGCTTTGAGGGTAGAGTTGGTGAGTTTGGTACCCTTATCAGAGAAGATTTTGGATGGGTAGTAGTTCAATCATTTATATTCAGTCTCTAGAATCTTTATAATTATTTCAGGAGTCTCATCCTTAGATTTCAGAGGAAATGCGGCTAAGTAGGTGGTGTGGTTGTCAACCAGATTGAGTCAATATTGATGGCCAGCCTTAGATTGAGGAGTGATCAGGCAAACCAGATCAAGATGGATTTTATCTAAAGGTTTACTGGCAGGTGTAGAGGAGCTAGTCAATGGAGATCTAGTAATCTTGCTTTTTACGCAGCTGTCACATTAGAAACTGTGAAGCTCCTTGCTAGGGTAGAGGTTCTTAATCAGAGGCTTGAGGGTAGAAATTGACACTTGACCATAAATATTGTGGACATCAAGTAGAGAAAGAGAAGGGTTAGGAGATTGGCTTGAGATTTTCACTATTTGATTCTGGCCAGCTGATCTAGGTTTTTGGATAATGGGTAAATTATCTTGGATCAAGCCCTTCAATACAACTTGGTTGCCACAAGTGACAGTGAATTTTTTGCAAACTTGAGAGAAAGAAAAACCTTTCTTGGAAAGGAGACCGGGGCTGATCAGGTTGACAACTATATCCGGGATGTATACGCAGTCTTTGAGGGTGATTACTGAGTTGTTCCATTCTAATTTGAATGTTCCCGCCCCGCGTATTTTAAGATTAGCTTCTAGCTTGCCAGTCTTGATTTCTTCTGATTCATCCTGAAGTTTGATGGAAGAGAAAAAATTCAAATTTTTGAAAATATGAACATTAGCTCCCAAGTCTAGGAGAAGATTGGGGTTGTTGTCCGTTTTTATCCATAGATCTAACAAGGCGTGGTAATTGATTTTTGGGTTATTTTTAGTTTTAATTTTCCAATTGTTCTGTTGTTCAATCCACCATTCTGGTGAAATCTGGGGATTTAAATGGAAGCACAAGGATTTAGAATGGGAAGCATTAGGATTTTGGTATACCTCTTATTATTTCATTTGAATCTTCTTTTCATCCTTATTGTTCTTAGTCTTAGTAACCACCAGTGAGATTTCCATTGAGTTTTTTCTGGCATTGGATTGTGACTTTCTCTTTTTATTGTATTGAATACAATGTCCATTGTCAGATTTTTCTCTACATGCATTATTTCTTGTTTGAGGTTTTCAAGGATTGGAGGAAATTTGAAGAGTAACAGGTACGCTAGTATATCTTTGGGTAATTCAATTCCTGCTTCAGTCATCCTTGTGATGGCCTTTTCCATTTTATTAACAAATCCCTTGATGGTGTTTTCATTGAAGGCTGAGTGAAGAAAATGATTAAAGACCCTTGCTCTGTTTTCTGTCTCTGATGAGGCAAATCTCTGGGTGATCTTGGCCCATAAGAGTTTGGACAAGTTCATATTGGAAGAATTGACAACGTTGGCATGTGTTGTGATGTTGAGTTTGGATAGGATAATTGCTTGAATTTCTCTGTCTTGTTTAGGGGATATTGGGTCAGAGTTTTGATTAATGGAATCCTTAATATCCTTGAGGTCAAATAACATAAGCATCTTGTCCCGCCATATAGAATAGTTTTCTTCATTCAAGGGAGGTATGGTGTCAACAGATGCTTTAAGAGCTACCTGGTGAAAATAGTTGGCCACTCCTGCTGGTTCATTCATGATTTGTTTGGTTAGGTTTGTTTTTAGGACTTTGTCTTTTAACCCTTATAATATTTAGTTGTATTTCTAGAGAACTCATGACCAGTAGGCTAAACAATGAAATGAAATTTTAGGAGAAATTAGAAGTCATAAGGAGACTGTGATACATAGAAAGAAATAAAGACAGAGGATCCTACAGTTTAGACCATTTGGATAAGTCTAGAGTGGTGGCTTTGAATAGATTAAAGGATTATTCAAACTCAAAATAGATATTGAGAGAAGACAGGCTGGATAGAGGTCAGGAGGAGAAGGGACAGGCTGGATAAACTCAAGGATCAGATTATATTCATTGACAAGATTTGGTAGGTCAAAGTCTTATCAGGAAGGGACATATGATTGAAGAGATTCAGAAAAGGTGCTGATTGAGACTTGATGTATTGGGTAGAGATATCAAGAGATAGAAGGAGCGCATAAGAATTATGAAAGATGAGAAGTAGAGAGAGGTAAAGAAAAAGGGGCAGAGCTGAGGAACCAAGGGAAGAATCAGAAAAAGATTGGGCAAGTAGAAAAAGAAGTCAGATAGGCAAAGACCTCATGAAGGAGGAAACATTTGGGGCCCCTGCTACAGGTTAAAAGTGATCCCGCGCAGAGAGAGGATTACAGGAAATTAACATAATTCTTTTTTTAAAAACATCTTGAAATGTTTTATTCCCCTGACACAATAGTTATACATAGCATTTTCCTATGTTTTTTCATGTTTATTAATAATGGTATTTAAAAGCAATTATTGATATAAATTCTTATTCAGAGAGATCAATTTTTTATATTCAATGTTTTTTTTTTCTTCATTTGATCAATTTTTTGTTGAAATACTCCAAAATATTCAATGTTTTACTTATGAAATGTTTAAAATTAGAATTTTTTTCTTCTAAGAATATATTTACATTCCAAAAGAAATCTTCGGTTTTCTTCAAAGAGATCTTTTTTTGTATATTTTTTAGAATAATTCTGTACCTGATGATATTCTTGTTGAAATATTTCAAAAACTTTTGATTCCCCTCAAGAAAGACTAATATGATCCAGAAATTTAGTGTTTTTTTTTTTTTTTTGGTACAAAGGGATTTGTATTTCACCAGAAATATTCCATCCTGTGAAAGGAAAAAAAATACTCATTATTATTCTCAATTTTCTTACAATTCATGAGGTTTTTTTTTAAAAAAAGAAGAAATCTGAATTCAGATTCTGATTTCTTGCAAGAAATGGATATTTAGAGTAATATTAAATGTCACATGAACTCAATTGATGTCCATCATTGAATTATCCCAAATATTCTAGCCCAGCAGGACCCCACAGGGGGTTTGGAGGCCTCATTTCAGCTCCCCAAGGCCTCCATTAAATATTAAAAGCCTCCATAGTCCCAAAACCTCCCCAAAATGGTGAGGTTTCCCACCCCAATTTCCCTTTTCAACCCTGAATGGTGTGCCTTCCTAACCCAGGGAACCCTTTGAGCTTTAGAATGCATTCAAACACCCTTGATGGGCTTGTCTTCCCACCCTGGGCATACATTAAAACCTCAAAAAGGCATACCCAACCTTTAATGTCTGTATTTAAAATATTTTTTTTAAAAAAATATTGGCATGAACTTTCAAGGTTTGAAAACCTTCCTGGAGCTGGGAAATATTAAAAATGCTTGAATTTAGGAAATAAAAAATAAAAAAAAACTAGATTCATGCCTTCCTTCAATGAAAGGCATTAAAATCAGATCTTCTTTAAAGAGAGGTGGAGATTCAGTAATTTGAAGGTATGGTTTTAGAATGGGCCATATATTTTATCCATTCCAACATAACCACTAGTATCTAAGAAGGAGCAAGGCCCTTGAAATCCATGAGGCTTTAAAATTTCTGTCTATACTGCCATAGTCAACCTCTCTGTGCTGAAAAATCATCACATGGAGCAAAGCAAGCACTAAGGTTTTAGTTGAAAATGTTCTTAGGATTGATGATCCAACATGAAGTTTGATTTGGTAGAGGCTGAAATAAAGAAACTATTGATTCAAAAGGTTGAATGAAGCTGATGTGGATTGGATGAAAGTCCAATGAAGGAGGTTTACTAGTTTAAAAGCAGTAGAGATTTATGAGGTCCAGAGTGAAGGAGAAGGTTGGGTAGGAAAAAGTTTGAAGATTGGATGGAAGGATTGATGTTCAAAGTGAGTTTACCTGCAAGTTTTTTCAGTCTGATGGGATGAGATCAGAACTCAGGAGTCTCTTGGGATTCAGATCCTACAAGATTCCAAGGATTCCCACCCAGAAGAAGGTTTTAATCCTGTCTAACTGTGTTCTGGATCCTTGTACTACTGACAGAGAGTGATAGATTCATGAGATGATCTGTCATCCATAGGATATTTAAATTCTCCAGAGAGTTGAGAAGATATGAATATTCCTGTATGCCCTCAAATTACTGGATTTAAAAATACTAGATCTGCAACATCAACATTGGATGAAATTTGAAGAACTAGCCCTACAAGTTTACATCAAATCAACCAAGAAACCAATACCAAGACTTAATTCAGTTGAAAATTGAGTAGATTCTGGATGATTTAAAGATTCAAAATGATCCACAATCAGTCAATTTGTTTTTTTATTGGTGGTAGTGGTGGTGGTACTGGGCAGAGAAGGGGTTTCTTGGAATACTTATGAAATCCCTGGAGTTCAAGGACAACCTCAGGCTGTAGTTCAAGTTTCAGCCTGTTCAGAAGGCAGTGCTTTTTACTATGGGTACTGAGACCAAATCCATTCTCTTGATCAAGAATGAGATTCTTGAGAGAAGTTCTATGGGAGCCTAAACCATGTGTTCAATGCTTTGTGATCATAAGACAATGATTTGGGTTGTGGAGCCTGATGTGTCAAGCAAGAGGTATGTAAAAGATTGAAGCATGATTGGTAGAGCTTTGTATGTTTCAATGTCATCAAAGGAGCTCATGATCTCATATATACTACCCTCATACTTAGATATACCTGATGGGTGTATTCATGGGTATATGTTTCTAGACTTGTTTTTAATTTCTCTTTATTTCTTTTTTTTTCATTTTTTTTCATTTTTTTTTTCATTTTTTTCATTTTATTATCATTTTTTTCATTTTTTTCATTTTATTATGCTTTCTTTTCATTTTTTTCATTTTATTTTTTTAATTTCTTTTTCAATTTTTTTTTGTCATTTCTTCATCATTTTGTTTCATCATTTTCTCATTTTCTTCTTCTTTTTTCTTTCTTTTTTCTTTCATGTTTTTTCATTTTTTTCATTTTTTTTATTTTTTTCATTTTTTTCATTTGGGTAATGTCAAATTCACGGCTCAAGTTGTGTGGGAGTCATGTAGGGCCCTACATGGCTCAAATGAGCCGTTGGGGCCCATAGACAGCTACAAAGGGCCTTTCCAAACATGCGCAACCCCCAGGGGGTTGTATAGGAGACGTTTACCCCCAAACACAGCAATTTGGAGCTGTTTACCCCCCCAAACACGGCAATTTGGAGCCGTTTACCCCTGTACACGGCAATTTGGAGCCGTGTACCCCTGTACACGGCTCAAAACAGCTGTTTTTGGGGGTGTGCAACCCCCCGGAATTGTGTGCCAGAATTTTGGGTACCCCCTGGACCACACTTGGGTTCCCTCAACCCAAATTTGGGATCAACGCATACTTTTTGGGGACTGTTGTTCCACACCTAGTGATTCAAAAGTGACTTCAAAGTGAAACCAAAGTGAAAGTAAAGTGAAAATTGAAATCACATAAAAATCTGCAAACAATTCTTTCTCAACTCAAAAGTGAGCAAACTTTGTTTGTTCAATTAAAAGTTGGATTGAATACCCATTGCATTTTTTTTGCATGGGAAAGTGGCAAGCCATCCTTCTTCTGACCATTGGGTATCATATAAATTGTAATTCTAATGCAGCAAACAAGTTCTATCAATATAAAGGGTTATCACATTTTGAACATCATTATGTTGAGTGTTTTGAGCTAACATCATTATATTGAGTGTTTTGAATGAGAGTTTAATGGTAAGTCAGTTCAACTTGTGTTGGGCTGATTCCATCATAAGTAGTAAAATACTCCTTATGATGCGATCAGCTTAACAAAAGTTTAACTGGTTTTTTTTTGTGTGTTTTTGCTTTAAGGCTTGTCAAGTTACTTTTTTTTTTGGTGTTTTTACTTTAGGGCTTGTCAAGCTACTTGTCTTTTTTTTTGGTGTTTTTACTTTGGGGCTTGTCAAGTTACTTGTCTTTTTGTTTTGGTGTTTTTAGTTTAGAGCTAGTCCAGTTACTTGTGTTTTTTTGGCTCTTTTTACTTTAGGACTAGTCAATTGGATAGTGTCACACGGTGGTATGTGACACCATAATAACTGCGAAGCGGACTGGCTTTCATCCAGTCTCATAGCCTTTTGGTTAGGCCTTGCCTCTCAGTTGGTTTGCAGTTGTGCGAGGTATGACAGATAGTTTCAGTTTTTTTTGTTTTTTATTCATTTTTTTTTTTTGACCAAAAAATCAACATTTTTTGACTTCTTTGATTTTTTGTTTTATTCCTGTTTTTTGGAAGGTTTCTTTGATTCATGGGTTATTTTAGTGCCCTTTCATTCCATTTTTTTTTTGGCTCACCAAAGTCTGGTAGGGTGTTGGATGCCACACAGCTACATTTTGAGCCGTGTACAACTCCACACAACTCAAATGTAGTTGTGTGGAATCCAACATGCTGTCAGACCCGGCTGGGTGGGGCTGCACAACTCTTTGAGCCATGGGGGGGTTGCACACGGCTTGGATTGGACCATGTGGCGTGCCACATGGCTCAATGAGCCTTGAATTTAACATGACCCTTTTCATTTTTCCATTTTTTTCCCTTTTTTTCTTTTTTTTGATTTTTATTTATTTATTTATGTTTTGATTTTTTCTTTTCTTGTATTTTCTTTTCTCCTTTTTTTGTTTTTTTGTTACATTTTTTTTCTTTTTTTTTTCCTTTTCTTCCTTTTCTCCCTTTTTTCCGCTTTTTTTTCCCTTTTTTTCCCTTTTTTTCCTTTTTGTTCCTCTTGTTTTCCTTTTTTCCCTTTTTCTCCTTTTTTTCCTTTTTTTCCTTTTTTTCCTTTTTTTCCTTTTTTTCCTTTTTTTCCTTTTTTTCCTTTTTTTCCTTTTTTTCCTTTTTTTCCTTTTTTTCCTTTTTTTCCTTTTTTTTTTCCTTTTTTTCCTTTTTTTCCTTTTTTTCCTTTTTTTCCTTTT
>CM062619.1:50510785-50551502 GCA_025617555.3 Puccinia polysora | reverse complement strand
GAACTTTGTTGCCTTCTTTCATGAAACTTTTTGGCAATGATTGAAGACCACCACATCTTCAAGAACAATTCTTGCAATCCTCAACGTGATCCAGCCATCCAACTTGCTGTTGCTCTTTGTAGATTGGGGTCAAATGGAAATGGAGCAGCAATCCATCGATTGGAAAATCTATTCTCAGTCAGTTACGGAAGCATTGACTTATAAACCAAAAGAGTCATGATTGCTATCCTATCTTTCCGTTGCTCGGTACTTTCATGGCCAACCAAAGAAGAACGCAAGGAGATATCTCAAGTAATGGAGACAGAAGGCTTTCCTGGTTGCATTGGTTTTGTTGATGGAACCACCATCCCCTTGAGTCAAAAACCCAACCTAGATGGCAACCACTATTTTGATTGTAAAAAAAGGCAATTGATTCATTTCTTTTCCAATCGCTATGATAAAACTTTGGATCACACACTGACCAAATATGTTCCATCTCTTTGTTTAGATACTCCGTGGCACTACAACTTGTTTGCAATAACAACAAGAAGTTCATCTCCCTCCATGCTGGCCTTCCAGGTTCTTGTCAAGATTCATATGTTTTCAATTGGATGCGGATTGCCCAACAACCAGAGATCTACTTTGACCAAGATCAATACCTTCTGGCTGATTTGGCTTATGCTAGCGGGAAATATGTAGTTCCAGCATACCGGAATGTTTTGTCCAATGATCAAGGAAAAACCAATTTTAACTATCATCTTGCCCAATCACAAGTTTGGATTGAGCATGCCATAGGAATTCTGAAAGGAAGATGGGCCAGCTTACGGGAGATGCAAAACCAGCTCCAATGTTCCAAAGATATGAGGTTCCTCATCAACTGGATTATCACTTGTGTAATCCTTCACAACCTTTTGGCGGACATCAAAGATGAATGGGACAAAATATTCCAAGATGATATTCCTGATCCGCCTCAAGTCATCCCTGTCTCATCTGGTCCCTCATCTTCTTCTATGAGAGAGCGGATTCTTCCTCTCACCCTTGCTTGCTTTGATGAGTAATTTTTGATTTTGAAATTGGTAAAAATTCCCTTCACCGTATTTTTTTGGTTTTGGTTGTTCACCCAAGATTCATAGGCTGAGTTTTTTTTTTATTTTTTTTTTTAGTAGACTTGAATCCAAAAACACCTCCACCTCAAACCCTGCCACTCACCAAATGCCACCCCCCTCCCCCTCACCACTCAACCCCTTCAACCTCACCCCACTCACTCACCGGTAAAACCCTGCCTCCTCCTCACCGAAACCACCTCACTCATCACCACCACCTTACTCACCACCACCACCTCATCTCACCTCACTCACTGAATCCCCTCCTCCTAATCCTGGTAAGCCCCCTCCACCCTCTTCCTCTTCCTTCCCCTCACCAGTTGCTGATCCTTTGATCATTAAACCTTTAGTCCCATCCTGGATCCATTTCTCTATCCATCAAGGTGAGCCCCTCCCCTCCTCCAATTCCTCCTCTCATTTATCGAGCAATCAATTGCCAATGTTGGGGGTATTTTATTGGAATGAGATGGTGATATTATGAAAACCAAGGGGCAAATAAACAAAAGGATTGATGTTTCAGGCATGGCGCGGCCACAGCCCAATCAATCAAATACCATCATCAATTAGAAAGCACTTTGCATGGTTTCCTTAATGGACGCATTCATGCAAGGCATTCAATCTCCGGCATGCTTTGGTTGAAAAACCAAAGCACCTTTTAGGGTGGATGAGGTGGGTGGTGGTGGGGTGGTGGTGAAAAAAAAGGATTGATGTTTCAGGCATGGCGCGGCCACAGCCCAATCAATCAAATACCATCATTGATTAGAAAGCACTTTGCATGGTTTCCTTAATGGACGCATTCATGCAAGGCATTCAATCTCCGGCATGCTTTGGTTGAAAAACCAAAGCACCTTTTAGGGTGGATGAGGTGGGTGGTGGTGGGTGGTGGTTGGTGGTGGTTGGTGGTGGTTGGTGTTGGTGTGGTCCAGGTTACTAAATAGCTTCCCAGGTGGGGAGGGGATTGGAAAACCCCCCCACCAAGCCTGTCCCTCCCCCCTTGCTCGCTCGCTAGGTGGGGAGCGGATTTGAAATCCCTCCCCCCTTCCCCCCCCCTCGAACTCCCCCCTTGCTCAATTGCTAGGTGGGGATTTGAAATCCCTCCCTCCCTCCTCCCTCCCTCCCCCTCCCTCCCCCCTTGATCTCCCCCCTCTTTTGCTTGCTAGGTGGGGAGCGGATTTGAAATCCCCCCCCTCCCTCCCCCCTCAATGTCCCCCTTGCTCGCTTGCTGGGCGGGGGGGTGATGGTGGCTTGCGGTGGGGGGGACTGCATCGCTCGCTTGCTAGGTGGGGAGCGGATTTGAAATCCCTCCCCCCTTCCCCCCCCCCTCAATCTCCCCCCTTGCTCAATTGCTAGGTGGGGATTTGAAATCCCCCCCTCCCTCCCCCCTTGATCTCCCCCCTCTTTTGCTTGCTAGGTGGGGAGCGGATTTGAAATCCCCCCCCCCTCCCTCCCCCTTTGATGTCCCCCTTGCTCGCTTGCTGGGCGGGGGGGTGATCAAGTGCCCCCCACCGCGAGCCCCACCAGCTCCTTCCCCCTTGCTTGCTTTCCGGGCGGGGGGGTGATGCAGTCCCCCCCACCGCAAGCTGGTGGCTTGCTCCCCCCTTGCTTGGTCGCTGGGAGGGGGGTGATGAAGTCCCCCCCACCGCGAGCCGGTGGCTCGCTCCCCCCTTGCTTGGTCGCTAGGCGGGGGGGTGATGAAGTCCCCCCCCACTGCAAGCCCCACCGGCCCCCCCCCTTTGCCGCTCGCTTGGTCCGCCCACCAAGCCAGCCCCCCCCCACTGCAAGCCCCACCGGCCCCCCCCCTTTGCCGCTTGCTTGGTCCGCCCACCGAGCCGGCCCCCCCCACTGCAAGCCCCACCGGCCCCCCCCCCTTTTGGCCGCTCGCTTGGTCCGCCCACCAAGCCGGGCCCCCCCACTGCGAGCCCCACTGGCCCCCCCCCTTCGCCGCTCGCTCGGTCCGCCCACCGAGTCGGCCCCCCCCTTTACCACTCGCTCGGTTGGGGGGGTGATGAAATCCCCCCACCGAGCTGCCCCCCCCTTCCCCGCTTGCTTGGTCGGGGGGTGATGAAATCCCCCCACCAAGCCGGGCCCTCCCTCCTGCCTCGCTCGCTCGCTTGGTTGGGGGGTGATGAAGTCCCCCCAACAAGCTGCCCCCCCCCCCCTTTGCCGCTTGCTCGGTCGGGGGGTGATGAAATCCCCCCACCAAGCCGGGCCCTCCCTCCTGCCTTGCTCGCTCGCTTGGTTGGGGGGTGATGAAGTCCCCCCAACGAGCCAGGCCGTGCTTGGTGCATCGACCTCTTTGAAAAAAGCAAAAAAAAAATCAAAAAAAAAACCCCCAAAAAAAAACCAAAAAAAACCAAAAAAAAAAACCAAAAAAAAAACCAAAAAAAAAACCAAAAAAAAAACCAAAAAAAAAACCAAAAAAACCAAAAAAAAAACCAAAAAAAAACCAAAAAAAAAAACCAAAAAAAACCAAAAAAAAAAAAGCATAAAAAAACAAAACAAAAAAAACAAAACAAAAAAAAAAAAAAAAAAAAAAAAAAAAAAAAACAAAAATTTTCAATGGTTGTCAATGTGAGAGGATTGGCACTTGGTCAGTTGGGCCAAATTGTTTCATTTGCAACCTTGGGTTTGAGTATAACTTTGATCCCTTTGCAGGAAAGTATGATGTTCAAGACCATTGTGTGACAGGGTCTGGTTTGATTTAACCCACAGTGGCACTGCCTTGAGCGAACAATTGTCTCCTTGCCCACATCAGGCTCAAACAACTGGGCCAAAGTGCTTTAGTTGCAAGCTTGATTTCAAGCAAAAAGGTATAGTCAAAATGGTTTGGGCGGCTAACAAGTACAAGCACTGTACCTTTCCAGCTGTGGACACAGCAACCCATACCAGAATGGCCATGTCACTCCAAATTAATAAAAAAAACTCAGAGCACTTGTAGGGACATGAAAAACGGCCAAATTTACTCTAGAGAAAAAAATATCAATAAAAACAAAAAAGATTTGTATATTGGTGGGGTTAAGAATGCTCTCAAACGTTGTTGTAGTAAAAAATAATTTGTTTTTCTTTCATCCATGCAAATATCTTTACAAGCCCAGCATTTGAGTAATCTGCTGTATTTCTTCTACCGATCTACCACTGCCAATGCAAGCCAAAGCTACTGATACCTTATCCTTTTTTTTGTTTGCCCGTTGTTGCCTCTCCTTTTCCAGTTGCACTTGCTGCCAATCCTTCTCCTTTTCCTCTTTTTGAAACTATAGCTCAGCTTGTTTCAACCTCCACTCAGCATCCAATTTTTGTTGATTAGCCAAAGTCTTGGCTTGCTGCTTTTGACCATCCATGGCCAGTTGACGATCCCACTTTTGCTTTTCAAACTGAAGTTTATCTGATTCAATTTGTGATTTCACTGTTTTTTGGAGGGGAATGGCAATGAGCATGATTTTGAAATCAAGGATATTGAATCAATCAACTTACATGAATCTTGCTTCTCCATGATTTCTTCAAAGCCCAAAAAACTGGAAGTGTTTCTCCTCTTTTGATGACTTTTGGGGTTGACATTGATGGAATTGGAGGCCTTTTGCTTACCCTTTGCAGAGGAGGTTTGAGTCTGAAAGTCCTCACTAGTATTTGAAGGCGATGTGGGAGGCCCCATTGGCTTGAGTTTTTGGCCAATCAAAAATGGATGAGCCTGTTTTTTTACAATGTAAATCAGTCCGGAGCAACCAGACAGAATCAAAAACAATTTAGTTCCTTACTTGAGCAGATGTTGATGGCAACGGTGATCCAGGAATAACATCCTCCTCATTGGGCAAGTTCTCCAGTTGTTCTGACCCAGGAAGAGAGCAATCAAAAGAAGGAATTGAGGGGTCCAATGTTGGGATTGACTGATCAATCAATACCAAAGTAGAAGTGATTGGAGCCAATTGTGTTTGAATATCCTCCTTGTCATCAGATGGGGGCCACTCCAAGGCCAAGGTTTCATCAAGGTCCCCATTGGTAGGCTGAGCATCCCCAGCCAAGTCCTTGGCATCAATGGAATCGGATTGTTGGGCATCAAAAGCAGCTAGGGGGGTGATGTTGGCCTTCTTTCCAAAGATTTCATCCATTTGAATATAAAAAGGACAAATGGAGTCCAACTTATCAACCACCAAGTTGATTCCTTTGGCTTTGTCCAAGTCGGTGATACCAAAGCCAGTGGAGATAGACATGGAGTGGGCCTTTTTGTACTTGGCTCAATAGTTTTTGAACCGCTCCCTCATCTGTTTGGATGACAGATCCAGCCTACCTTTTGTTTTGCTCTTGAGTTCATTGGCCATCAGGAGATAACCATTGACCTTAGAGGATTGAGGTTGGCCAACACGTGTTTTGTTGTTGGATCCAAAGCAGGCATTGTAGTTGGAGGGAATTTTCAGCCAGTTTACCAGGATGATGTGATCAGCTCTCTTGAGCTGACTTGAGCCCTTGGAAGCTGATGGGGGAGGATTGTTTGTTTTGGAGTTCCTTGGCAATGTTCTCTTGGGTGTGTTGGACTTGTGGGGGGAGGTTTGCTGAGGGGCCATTTGAAAGAGTTTGGGCTACACAAGTGATGAGAGCGATAAAGTGATGAGAGTGGTGAAGTTTTGAGAGCAATAAAGTGGATGAGAGTGATCAAGTGATGAGAGCGGTTAAGTGATGAGAGTGATGAAGTTTTGAGAGCAATGAAGTGGATGAGAGTGATCAAGTGATGAGAGCGATAAAGTGATGAGAGTGGTAAATCAATTTTATGATGAGGGTGGGGGTAAAACATTTTCCGATGAGGTCGGAGGTAGAAGGAGGTGGGAAGACAGGGGTGTATGATGCGGACAGGTGGTGGAAGCATTTAAATACTTTATTTGAAAAAACCCACTTATTTCAGGTTAACTTTGACACGTCTGATCTGAAATAAGTGGGTTTTTTTGATTTTTAATGGCGGGTTTGAAATGACGGATTTGGGTTGAAACCCGCCATTGAAAAATGGCGGGTTTGGTTAACTTTGATACCCCCTATTAGGTGTATCTAAGTAAGCTGAGCTGATTTGTTACGGTTGATGACCGATCAACCTTCTGACCTATCAAACATCTTAGATCAAATGAACTCAACATATATGATGTGAGCTGCTACTCTTGATCCATTTGTCTGCTTAGTGACTCCATCCAAATCTTCATTGTTTGAACTCATGTTCTCGTTCTTTGCTTGATTTTTTGTTCTTGTCTAAAACTTGTCAAAAGACTTCCTCAAGGTCTCTCTCTCTCTCTTTCCTCCAAATTTTCCCCCCAGGTTGGGTTCTGGAGATCTTCTAGGGGGGCCAGAATGCTCTTCTGAGTAAGGATGTGTCATTGGGAGATAGTCTGAGAGTCATGGATTTAGAGCCCTGGCACAGAATCTTCAAAAGTTATGAGGTGGTCTTGATGATGAATTGCATTCTCCCAGGGTTTTTGTATTTTCCTGGTGACAAGACTGTATGTAGTGTTGGTTGTATGTATATCCCATTTGGAATATGTGCTGTTGTGTAACCTAGGCGCATAAATCAAGTTTCTAGAATATGCTAGGGACTACGTTCTTAGAGCGTTCTATGTATATATTCACCAGGATCATGTACTACATGTTTACTATATGTACATACGCACTCACTACTCTTGATGCCCCTCATGAAAGTTGTGGATGATAGTTGACCCCCCTTTGGCGGTTGTAGGCTGTGCGAGTGTTGCGTATCTGCACGATGACGATGACGAGATCCTCGACGGGGCTTGAAGAAGGTGTGTGTATAGGTCGTGTGAGGGAATCGGTATATGGATGGTGCGGGCCCATCGGTAGGATCGAATCGGGAGATGAGTATTTGCCTACGAATACGATCGATCGCTCAAAGAGGGGCTGGTCTGTTCGAAGGATGATGAGTCGTCAGTCGATCATGGTATGAACCGATTCGCTCGAGTCCGATCCCGTCCGACGGTCGGTCGGTCATCCACGGCCATCCGGAGAACCTTCTTGAACTTGCAAGGGTGGAATCATGAAGAGGGGCGCCCGAGTGGACTGCCGATCGCCGACTTGCAGCTGATCTTGGAGTGTGCAGCAAGAAAGCGGCAAGGATGGTTTTTTTGTTTTCTCAGATCGGTCGATGATCATGGCATCGATCTCCTTTTGGAGATAGCATTCAAGTAGTAGCTGTTGTCGAGTGATCCAGGTTTTTAACAGAGCCTGGTGTGATCTTGTTGATCAGGATTCCATGGAGGGCTTTGAATCATGATCACTCGGCCGGTTTTGGGCGTCGTGATGAGTTAGTGAGCGTGTGGTGTGTATGTCAATATTTATGTATATAGTTATTTATGTATGTAAATGTTATGTGCATGATGTTGAGTCTGTAATGATGGATAGGTTAGGCTTCTGTCCAGAACCACAAACACCAAAACCTTTCTTCTGCTCGCAAATACTGAAAATCCTAGTAACCCCCCCAACCTCACGAGCCTGTCTTTTTCCCCCCCCCCCCCCCCCCCCTCTCCACCCCCCTCTAATCCCCCCCCCCCTCCCCTAGCTGTGCCCCCTCCAGTGGCCCAGATGCCCACCTTACGCCCACCGGATCCTGCGGATGATGATTCCACCATGGATGCTCCCGGGATGCCCGGGGTTCCACCCCCCTTTGCCCCCCCCACCTTGGTCCCTCTGCCCTCGGGCCTAGCCTCCCTTCTTTGGGAACTTGCTCAGGACCAGTTGGTCATCAGCTTGGATGGATCAATAAATATCAATCAGAGGATGTTCAATCTTATCATCAACATGGTTGACAAGTCCGATCGGGCCAGATCCAGACTGGAACACACTGTCAACCTCCTGAATACCAGGATGGACTCTTTTGTCTCCGGCCTTACGGAAATGCAAAGGAAGATGGATGCAATAGGATCTCGTAGTTCTCCCCCCTCCGCCCCCACCCAATCTTTTGCCAGTGCGGCGGCCTCAAAGCCAGCAATCCCTGTTTCCAGACCCACAACCTCCCCTCCTGCTCGCTCAACACTCCCCAGTCTCCGACCCAAGAGGGTCCTCATTCACTGCAACCCAAATAATACCACTCTGAAGGACCTCCCGAGTTGCGCTCTGGTGCAAACAACCAACAAGGCCCTGGCAAAATTGGAAGCAAAGGTTGACGGATCCCTGGTTGCAATCAGGGGCGCTTGTGTTCTCCCCTCCGGGGATGTTTCTTTTCACACTCAAAAAAAAGAGCATCAAAAGTGGCTAATGGACAACAAACACATCTGGTCTAAACAGGTTC
Organism: Puccinia polysora; assembly: GCA_025617555.3. Classification (NCBI taxonomy): domain Eukaryota; kingdom Fungi; phylum Basidiomycota; class Pucciniomycetes; order Pucciniales; family Pucciniaceae; genus Puccinia; species Puccinia polysora. Next base: position 50,543,147 of record CM062619.1, on the reverse strand, counting down.
ACCCCAACCTAGAGGCCACACCCCCGGTCTGGTCAGTTATGGCTCATGGTGTACCACGCACATTCAATGTTGAGTCTCCAACCAAAAAGGCTCATATGGCCTCCAAGAATGGATTCCAAGTGTCCGATTTGACCCGCCTCTGGTGGATGGGTTCTAATGACTCCAATGTTAAGAAGGCGGGCACTCTTGTGCTCTCATTCACCAATTGAGACTTGGCCATCTGGGTTGAGCAATCCGGCATTTTCCTTCACTATAATTACCACCAAACAAAGAAATTCAAGCCCCGACCCTCCCAATGTTTTAAGTACCTCCAAATGGGCCATTACGGTAAATGGTGCAAGGACCTTGCCAAGTGTGCCAAATGCAACAGCAAACACCCAACAAATGAGTGCCCCAAGGGGCCAGGCGGTGTAACAACCTGCGTTCTGTGCAAAGAAGGCCTCAAAAATAAGACCCCAGGGGTCTCTGACATTAACCACACTCCATTCAATATCCTCTGCCCATTTAAGAAAGGCTGGTTTGATTGTTGACCATTACCTTGCTCATGTTAAGACACCCTCATACAACCCCTGTTAACCCCTCCGCTGCTTCCTCCCTGTCCCAGGGTGACATCCCTCCAAACCAACTTAATGATAAGTGGACTGCCTTCCTCTCCAGGGCCGAAGCAGCTTTATGCCCGGCCCCGGACCGAGATGCTTTTTCTATCCTCCAACTTAACTGTCATGTTTCCAAGTCTGTGACCCTCCATCTACTCAATGCAGCCAACCAGTTCAAAATTCTGGCTCTTCAAGAGCCCTGGATCAATCCATTCACGCTACGGCCACCCAAACATCCGGCGTGGCAAGTTTTCTCTGCTTTTGAACACTCTCCAGATTGCTGGTCTTCCCGGCACAAGGCAATGTTCTACGTCAAACGTTCAATCCCATCGACTCAAATTTGCCTCCTTGAGGGTGGCTCTCAGTGCCTTGTGGCGGTAGAGCTACTATTCGGTTCCTCGGCAACAAGACTAGTTAATTGCTATAACCCAACCCCTTCCTTTTCTTCTATCCCTATCCTCACCAAGTGGCTGGCAACATTCAACACCAGATCCAAGGCGACTTGGATTCTGACTGACTCTAACCTTCATCACCCCCACTGGAACCCCCCTGGATGTAAAAAACGCAAGCCCAAGGCTGCCTCTATGTTAAGTTTGCTGGCTGCGGCCGGTTTCTGCTTTGCCTCCCCAAAGGGAGTACCCACTTTTTTTTCCCAGACGGGCCAAGGTTCAAAAATTGATCATGTAAGGTCTAACTTTCTAGGATTCAAACACACAAAGAAGATCTCAATTACGGGTGAAAACTATGGATCGGACCATCAAGGCGTGATCATCAACCTGACGCTTGGCAAGCCCCCCAAGGAATACGTTTGGAGGGACCCTTGGTGGACGGACCTCCAACCCAACCAAGTTTCTGAAACCCGGTCCTCTCTAATGTCTTTTATAGATGATCCAACTCTATTGATCCACTTGCGGGCTCAGGCTTTCACAAACACCCTCCGTAATGCTCAGCAAGAATTAGGCCGTAAAGGGTTGGCCAATACGCATCAACAAAAGGCTTGGTGGTGCCCTTGGACCCTAGACCCTGTGGTCAGGACGCGTAACCAAGCTAGGAGCTGGTTCATCCTGACCGGATCAGAGGAAGCTTGGCTGTGCTATAGCAAATGGAACCGGTATTTCCTTCACTTGGTTGCGTCCTTGAAAAGACAGAATTGGGAGCGCACTCTAGCTAACCCTTCCCCAGACTCCGTCTACTCAATTTTGCGCTATGCCAAGAGACAGGTAGGGGGGGATGTTCTCCCTCTCAAGACCGCCTCAGGGCGGTTGACTCATGATAAGGCCAAGCAGGCGGCTCTCCTCTTTGCGGGAACGGCCGCCCCGGAAGCCCCTTTCAATGCCTCGGACATAGTGGACAATGGGCCGTCCAGGCCGGTGGTCTTCCAAGAGGTCCCGGTGAGTGAAGTGCGTGCAGGCTTACGCAAAGTCCGGAAGAAGAAAGCTTGTGGTCCGGATGGTGTACGCAACAAGCTCCTCCAGCTCTTTGCCGCTGAATTGGCTCCCACCCTCTCTTGCCTCTTCTCCAATGTGGTACGGGCCAGCACTGTTCCAAAGTGTTGGAAACTGGCAACCACGGTTATAATTTGTAAGGCTGGGAAACCTGACTACACTAACCCCGCGGAGTATTGCCCAATAGCCCTACTCAACTCAGTTGGGAAGCTTTTCGAGCTAATTCTGGCCAGACGGCTTGAGCGGTGGGCCGAGTCCAATGGCATCTTGGCCCAAGGTCATCTAGGCGGAAGAAAGGGTGTGGGCACAGAGGATGCCCTTTTTGTTGCTGACTCATGGGTTTGATCTAAATGGAGAGCAGGCAAGGTAGTAGCAGTGCTGTTCTTGGATGTCAAGTCAGCCTACCCATCAGTCCAGCCAGCTAGACTTGTCCAGTACCTTTGGGACGTACGGTGCCCCGCTTACTTAGTAGCATTAATAGCTGATTTTCTCTTGGATAGGTCAACAATCATCCGCCTGGGGGACTTCCTGTTGGGGGAATTCAAATCGGAGATTGGCCTCCCTCAGGGTTCCCCTCTTTTGGTTATCCTATACGTCCTGTACAACAACAGCTTACTGCATCATTCCCTCTCCCCGCAGGCAGATTGCATTTCCATAGGTTACATTGATGATGTGGTGCATTTGGTGGCAGCCAGGTCCATAGAGGCCGCCAAATGCATGATCACCAAGGAAGGAACCCGGTCTCTTTCCTGGGGCAAGCAAGCGGGTGCTATCTTTGACCCTGCCAAGGCACAGCTTCTATGGCTTTCCTGGAAGAGAGGCCCCTTCCCTTCTGCTCAACTTGGACCGGTCTTGCTTCCCCCTTCACCTGAGGTCAAGTGGCTGGGCTTCTTATTGGACCCCAAGCACCTGTACTCTGGGCACTTGAAGATCATGGAGAATAGAGTCCACCGTACCCTTGGCATGTTGAAGATTTTTGGCTCATCAAGCTTTGGGCCGGATGCAGCGGGAAGGGCTAACCTGATTTGGATGGTCCTTGCACCTAGAATCATTTACGGTGCGGCTGTTTGGGGGGTTGAGCCAAACGGCTGTAAGGTGTTGGAGGTAGCTACTAAGGCTGACAAGGTGGCAGGGATCTTCATCTACGGCTTTTTCAAGACCACGGCTGTCTCTTTTATCCGTCCCCTTTTAGGTCCCCTTGGGTACTTGGAATTGGTCCGGCAATGCTCCTTTTCTTTCCACTATAGAAAACGGGTTCTGTCCCCCCATAACAACCTGTCCAGACTTTTCCTCCAGCACTCCTCCCCCGCGATTGACGCCAGGTTCTCCTCGGGACGCCCTGTGTGCCATAGGGAGTTGGGAGCGGCTCTCAACCTCCATCCCGAGGAGATCTTTCTCTCCCCCAACAACAGCCCTGCATCTTGTTCCCCACCAAATGTTGACATCATCATCCCACAGGGGGATAAACAAACAGCTAAGTTACATGTTCTGTCATTATTGTCCTCCCTAGAAAATGATGAGAGTGCGGCAGTCATCTTCTGTGATGGGTCTTATGACACCCGGAAAGGGGGTGCGGGGGCAGCTTTTTGCCTATGCTCAAACTTGTTTGCTGCTTTCAAAAGTGATAGGTGGGAAGCTATCTCAAATCACAAGTGCAAGGCTATTGGGTTGCTGGCGGCTGTCCAATTAGTGGCCAATATGTTTAACAGATGCACCCTTCTAGGTAGGGTTTTTGTCCTGGTGGACAACCAGGGGGTGATCAAACGGATTAAGACCCCGTGCAGCCCTAGAGCAGGCCAGTACATCTTCCTCCAGATCAGAGACGCCCTAAACTCCCTCCCAAGCGCAGCAAGTATCACCTTGGTATGGTGCCCGGGGCATGTGGAGATTGCAGGTAACAAAATGGCTGACAGGCTTGCCAAGGAGGCTGTTGAAGACCCAGGATGCCTGTTTTTTCCAACCAAGGGAAACAAAAATAAGATTGCAAAGATAGTTTTTGGAAAGCAAAAGATTGCCCCTTCCCCCCCCCCCCTTATCCCTAGAAGGCTCGCTTTGCTGATCTTTCAGATGGCCGCCGGCCACTGCCCCCTGAACTTTTTCCTGTATAGAATTTGTCAGAAGACTGACCCTCTGTGTGCTACGTGCGGGCTCAAGGAGACGGTTGAACATTTTTTTGATCATTGCAATGCTCTGAGAACACATTGCAGGAAGCTACACCAGGAACTTTGAGCGACTGGCCTACGATTCAACCCAAACCAACTCAGTCACCTCCTGCTCAACGCCAAGGCTCAACCGGCTCTGGCAAGGTTTATCAAGAAGTACGAACAATTCCAGTCCCACTGGCAATAGTCTCCCTTCCCAACTCCCCTCTTGCACCTCTTTTTCTTTCCTCTCTTTTTCTTTTCTCTCTCTCGCGCCTTAATGTTTGATCCTCGGTCACGTTTGTATCCTTGCTCCCAAGGCTAGCTTCGCGCTATTCACTCCCCTCCGGACTGCGGAGGTCGTACATATTTTTTCAGTGTCATAGTGCGCAATGCAATATAGCAAAATTGCACTTAAAAAAAAAAAAAAATGGATAGGTCAAAATCCCATAGTATTCATTGCTCTCACCAAAAGGAAACAAAGAAACAGTTCAATGGCCTCTTATTTATATTCTAACTACATGAGTTTCTGGAATATTCTACTATCTTATTATGTAGTCCGTTATGAGGTAAATCCATACTATGTGTTTCTAGATTATTCCATGCATGTCTTAAACCCATATTCTTAATATTCCCCCCCACAATGAATCACAAGCAAGGGATGAATTGTGGAAATAGAAGAGTCAAAAGGAAAAAAAAAAGAGTATGATTGGCAAAATGCGCAGAAAGATAAATAAAAAGGACAAGAAAAGGTAGAACAAACAGAACAAAAATAAACAAAAAAGGAGTATTCCGGAAAGCGTAAAGAAAGATCAAGCAAGGACTACCGGGACAGCGCTTAAGTGATTGAGTTTCTGGATGGTTCATCAAATATTTTTTGACAAAATTCATTATGTTTTACTCTTCCTAACGCCTTTGTGAAGGCATCAGCCAACTGCTCAAAGCCTTTAATCCAGCTTATCTTCAAGTTGCCTTGTCAAAGGTGCTTGTTTACAAAATGGAACTCTCAGTTGATGTGCCGGGTACGCTTCATGCTCGATCTGTTGGATGCAATCTTGACCGCTGCCTGATTGTCTGATAGGAGGATTGGGCTTGGTGCAACTCCCTGGGCCTTCTTTGATAAAGATGCGATCCATAGTGCCTCCACTGCTGCATAGGATAAGGCCATATATTCCGCTTGGCAGGTTGATCTAGCCATGCACAATTGCTGTTTAGATCCCCAGTGAATTGGTACTCCCCACAGTTGGCATATGAAGCCATGGCTTGATCTGGAACCCTCACCACCCCAGTTGGCATCAACAAAAACTTTGAACGAGTCCAATGAATTGGGAGTGATACAGAGAGCATAGTCTTTTGTGTGTGCCACATATCTGATGAGACGCCGCAGAGCCTCCCAGTGTGTGCTGTCTGGGTTGAGCGCAAACCGGGCCAGGAAGTTGACCCCAAAGGTGATGTCAGGCCGTGTCCCCTGGGCCAGGTACAGGAGCATTCCAATGCTGCTGAGGTATTTGCCATCAGCTGTTTCAGATACGTTTGAGAGCAAGTTGGTATTGATCAGTGGAGTATTGGCCTTCAGTGTACAATCCTCAGTTCCCATCAGCTTAGTTATCAGTCCCGGTTGTTGGAGTTTGTATCCACCATCCACAGCCTTAATTTGGATTCCCACAATTGATGCTAGGACATCATCCCATTTCAACGTGATTGCTTGACTCAGTCATTCCCCCAGTTCCGCCAGTAGGTCTTCATTATCCGCCGTGATTATTCCATCATCCACATGGATCCACAGGAAAGCTCGCCGACCATTTCTGTCAAAGACATATGTGCTTGGATCTTTGTGGTTTGGTACAAAACCTATTTCCTCCAGTCTCTCCCGTAAGTGTAGCCACCAGCAGCGCCCTGCTTGCTTAGTTCCGTACAGGGACTTGAGTAACCAGATGACTTTGCCCTTTGGACAACTAAAGCGGTTTGATGGCCTGATATAAACTTCCTCGTCAATCTTGCTATGTAGGAACACCGTTTTCACATTGAATGACCGCACCGGCCATTTGTTCTTGGCAGACACCGCAAGTATAAGCCGTTGTGCTGCAAATTTTGGTGTTGGTGCAAACGTCTCTTCAAAACTGACCCCCTTGACTTGGGTGAATCCCTGGGCCACCAGTCGGGCTTTCTTCCGAATGAATTTCCCATCCGGTCCTCGTTTTGTGGTGAGTACATATTTTGAGCCAAGAATACGCAACATGTCATCCGGCCGGTTGGCAAACTTGATTACCCCCATATCCCACAATGACTGATTCTCCTCATCAATTGCTCCAATCCAGCCTTCACAGCCGTCCAATTTGAGGGCAATGTCCACAGTGGGATTGTCAAAATCATGTGCTACGTTCTTCTGCAGGGCCCGTACAAGCGCATCTTGCCTATCTAGTTTGTTGCCCAGAGTAAAGTCTCCTAGGGACAGGGTCTCAATTCCATGTATTTTTGCCTTGGGTGGTATAAATCTTGCCGAAATAGCTTGTGTGACCTTCTGGGTGCCTTTATCATAAAAGAGCCACCCCTTGGAATCAGGGCAAACCCCTAGGTGGAAGACCTGCCGTGCATAGGCCATCATTTGCTTCAGATGGGTGTGGTTGTATACAAATGCCTTGCATCCAAAGGGTTGCAACATGATAAGAGATGGTTGTTTCTGCGTGGCGATTTTGATTGGCGTTGCAGTAGCATCAGTATGGACTAGTTGGTTCAAGATCCATGCTGCATGCCTGAAAGTGTGGTTCCACAGGTCCTGCGGTAGATCGGATGCATGTAGCATCGTCTGGACCATTTCTGTCAACATCCTGTTGTGCCGCTCAATTGCTCCATTTTGGTGATGTTTGTAAGCAATAGTTTTTTCATGTAATATGCCTTCTTGCTCAAAGAAATCCGCCAGAACTTTTTACTTCACAAATTCAAATGCATTATTGGATCTGAACCGCTTCACTCGGTAGGGGCAAAACATGTGGAATTTATTGATCCATTTCTTGATCTTGGAAGGGGCTTCTGATTGTGCTTGGATTGGAATGGATGAGCACATCCATGAGAAAAGGTCTGCAATTGTTAACACAAAGCGGTTGTGGTTGATACTCTCATTGAACGGACCCACTATGTCTGCCGCAATCACGTCACCGGGCACTTTGCAGATACCTCTCGACTCAATCTCTGGTAGAATGTGCTTGGACTTCATCAGCGCGCAAGAATTACAGGGCGGAGGATCATCCTTAGGCAATGGAGGCATGTGGTTGACAGCATTGCATTTCTTAGTGTGACATAGCATCCAAAGGGACAGGTGTCCTACAAGATCATGAAAGGCGTATGCACCGGTTGTTATTGAACTGAGACTAGACAGGGAATCAATAGTAATTGGAATGAAGAAACGGTTCCGGAATTCAAATGAGGGAAACTCCAAATCATTCTGCTTCAGCATACACCGTCTCTCATTGTAGAGTACTGACCCGTCATATTTAGCAAATTGTCCAATGGAGATGATAGTACCGTTGAATTGCAGGCAAAAAAGAGTATCCTTTACTCAAAGAGGACCGTATGGCGTTGGGATGACAATGTTGCCCACGTGGCTCACGGAAAACTTGTCTGAGGAGGCAACAGATAATGTCAGGTGCGTAGGTCTGAGGGAGACAAAAAGACTAACATTGTTCAAAACCAAGTCTGTTGCCCCTGAGTCCAAGAGTACCAAGTTTGACTTGCTGGAGTCATTGCTGATTGATGAAAAGTGCGGGGGACCATTGCGTTTAAACGCTTGATGACAGTGATTTGATTGCTTGAGTTGTGCAAGGCAATTGCCAATGCAAGGGTCCTTATTGGCAGGAAGACGGGCCTTCTTTTGGGGACAGTTGATTGCCCAATGACCCCATTTGAAGCAGTAGTTGCATGGGTGTTGGAATGTGAGCCACATTTGTGCCCATTTGTCACTTTGGTTCATGTAGGTTGTGGGATGTTCTACAGGTCTAGTTTGGTCTGGCAGGTTCTTGCAATTGGATACGGGTCTTGTGGGACGGACATTATAAATTAACAAAGAGCTCAAGGGGATATTGTTCTGGGGGTTGCAGTGATGGGAAATAAGTTTGAGAACATCCTTAGATGTAACTTGCACCTTCTTGTTGATTGCTATACGGCTGTTGAGTGCGTTCGCTATTTCCTGGTAGGCGTGGTGCGCGTTGAAGTGCAAAACAAACGCCAAGATGTTATCGGAGTTGAAGCCCCCAATGTGTTGTTCAATTGTTTGCAGGTTTAGTTTCAGTTTGTTGTAAGTTTTGTTTGGATTAACCGCAACATCTTGTGCATTGAATAGTTGTGACCATTTTGACATGAGTTAGGACCAGGAAACCAATCCAAAGCGTTCCTTCAATATGTGGTAAGCCTCACATCCCGGTTTGGCCGCCACAAAGGGTGATAGCGAGGGGTCAATACTGTATTCTACAATTGTCCCAGTGATTTTGCCGCGACTTGGATTGTCATTGTGAGCCAAATAGAGATAGTAATCTTTCTCGTCAAACAAACTCTGGACCTTGAGGTTGAGGGCCTGTGACCAGTCGGGGAAGTTGGATCCATCCGGTAGCAGGTTTGGTCGCAGGCTCTTCCCAACCTGTTTGTAGTGTATCATAGTTTGGGCAACCAAGTCAACGGTGGGTGTGCTGCTGTGTGTCTTGAGGGCCGCAAGGATTGTTGCCAGGTTGTTGGCTGACAATCCCGTCATCATGTCTTTCTTTGTTCTTCCAGATGCACTGCGGGTGCCAGATGCTGAGGTGGTTGGTGTTGAGTCACCAGTTTCTTTGTATGTCAACATATCTGTTCTTCGTTCACTTCCTTGTAGTGGCTGATACCGCAGGCCAGATTGTGTAGATCCGTCACCGGCGCATTGATGGTCAAAGTCCAACAGTTTGGTTGTTAGCTAGGCATATAAGTTAATTAGCAGAGAGTGCAGTGGATGCGCAGGCTCATAACCTGTAATGATGGATAGGTCAAAATTCCATAGTATTCATTGCTCTCACCAAAAGGAAACAAAGAAACAGTTCAATGGCCTCTTACTTATATTCTAACTACATGAGTTTCTGGAATATTCTACTATCTTATTATGTAGTCCATTATTAGGTAAATCCATACTATGTGTTTCTAGATTATTCCATGCATGTCTTAAACCCATATTCTTAATAGAGTTGAGGGTGAGGTTTTCAATTGGGTTGCCGCCCGATGGCACCAGCCGATCTTGGTTTACAGTGTTGGTGTGTGATGGATATAATTTTGCGGAGGATGAGAATACTCAAGAGTGGCAGCTTCAGAATGGATTTATTTTTTGGATGGTTTGGATTCATTTCTGGCTCATTTGATGTATTTATTTATTTCTTTGGGGGGTGCCTTCCCGGCTCGGGTCATAAGTCAACATGATTTATTAATTAAATATTTAATATGTACACCACGGGTCCACTTTGGACGGTTGAGCACTGCGGAGCCAACAACAACGGTTGGATCGACCGCCCGCGCGTCAACCGCCAGGCGTTTTGACGACCAGGTCAGCCAACGGTTGACCAACCCATGCGTCAATTTGTCAGTTGGATGGTTGGTGACTGGCCGTCACGGTCATGGAAACGTCAGCTTGACCCTGAAATCAACTCATCAGTGGGGACCCCTGTTGGTGACTTGCCGTCAGGGTTGTTGCGACATCACCTTGCCCCTGCGGTTGTTTCACCAGCGGGACATGCCCGCTTGAGTGGTGCCTCTCAGGTTCTGCTGCACTGTCCTGTGGCTCTATATTGAGGGTGGGGCCAAGACCTCATACACCATTTCTCACGCTTCAATGTTAAATTTTAAGCTCTTTTGCAATTTCAGAATAATTTTTTGAACAAACAATCATTCATTGAGAAAGTATGATTTTTTGAAACCATTTTTTAAAAAAGTCTCATTTTCTTTAATCTTTCAACTTCAGTTATTTTTAACAATGATTTGTTAGTTTTTGCTAGTGATTCTGCTTTTGAGAGATGATATATTTAAATTAAAAAAAACATTCAAAGCATTACTTGTGAAGTGCTGGCCTCAAGAGTCAAGGGAAGTCCTTGTCTTGGCTCTCCCCACCTAGCTATGACTGAGGTCATACACTCCACCCATTGGCCAGGTTCAAAGGGTGGAGTGATCAACCTGGCTACTGCCCTGTGCTCCTCAGCTACATTGGATGCACCTGAGTTAAGAATCCAATGATTGTAGCTTGAATGGATAACTTCCATGGTTCTTTGAGAGGTATCTTGAGGCTCAACTTGGGAAATGTGAGTTTTTTGAAGCTGGTAACCCCCATCATGGCAATTGTGCTGCATATTCAAGCAAGCTTTGATGGCCTGTATTCCATTAAAATAAATTTCTTTTAATAAAATATATTTGGAATATGAAACAAAAAAAAATAAAGAAATTTCTAACCTGACAGTTTACTGTGCATTCAGAGCTTGATTCAACAAATTCCCTCATGTTGTAAAATGGATTGATTCCCATAATTGCAAGTTTGTTCACTTGGATAAAATATTTAGTGGTTCTAATTCAAGTAGTCTGCCATCATGAAGTGATCTTGCCAATAAATCTGACTGAGTTGGGAGATTCAATCTGTTCCCCCCCCAAAAAAAAGAAAAAAAAGTTAATGTTTTGAATTTATTTATTTCAAGTAAAGCCAAAAACTTGCCAAGATGTGGCAATTCTTCTGGATTATATCATGCTTGTTTAATTGAATTTGGGTAATTTGTTCAACATTTGAAGGGAATTTTTCTCTGATTATCTAAGGAACTTGCACTCTTTCTTCATTGGGAACAGATTTTCTTTTACCAAAGGGATATTGGTTGAGGGGATGATAAATCTGGCCATTATAACCCATGGAATGTTGAATAACTGGATTATCTTCAAATATGCTGGTGATTTTTGAGCTGCTTTGAAAATTTGTTTGAGTCTCTTGATTGTATACCACACCAGCAGAGAAAAGAAAATGTAGAGACTGATAATTACTGAAGCTGATGGCCAAATCACGTCCTCGACTGATCTTGTTTGAATGAATTGAAGCTTGGCATAAAATTCCATTTTAACTTTCAAATTTTTCAGTTGAAAACAGACTAGCTGGACCAAAACGCAAAATTGAGTCTGGGAGGTGAAGAAGCATATGAATCTTGGGTTTGTTGATCCATTGACCAGACATCTTGATAAAATGATATAAAAAGTGTTTCATTTGTGCCTTCAGTTGAGTTTGATATTCATTCATGTCTTTGATGTGAGTTTGAAATATCAAAGTGCAGAGCTGACAAAGTGAGGTCCATAGAATACTTTTTTCAGCTTTCATAAAGTGGAATAAAGTGAAGGGTGCTGCTTGAAGTAATATTTTGAAATATTTTCCAACCAGGCTGAGTGAATGTTTGATTAAATAGTTTGGCTGAAGGGAGGGTATGTTGAGTGGATTGGTGTTAAAAGACTGGATGTATCCACTGAGTAATGGTAATTCAGATTTCTTCAATGATTGAATAAAATCTTGGACAAAGTATTTGACAATACCAAGAAGGACCACATGGAGAATTTCAACTGGAGTGTCAAGGTAGCTATCAAATCCTGTTAAATTTTCCAAAAAAAAATTAATAAAAATATAAATGTCTGATTATCATCAAAATTTAACCAAGTTAATTGAAAAAAAACCTTCAAGCTTCAAAAATGGATTGAATAGTTTTGAGTAGTCAGTTTCTTCTAGTTCTCTGATTTTTTGAAGGATTGATGGTTCTATCTTTTGTTAAATGAATTTCTTGTTGATTGAATCCACAAGACCATAGGATGAAGACATTATTTGAAAGGATTTTTGGTTTATTTTGGAAAGCTCATAGAGATGATGGGTAGTTTCAATGGTTTCATTCCAAAATCTGGTGGGATTAGGGGCCTAGAAACATATAAAAAAATATTATCAATGATGATCAATTTTATTCAAAGAATTGAAAAATTCACCTCAAAGCCATTCCTATCAATTTGAAGAAAATTTTGAAGATAACCAATTGTTTTCTTATTTTTCCTCTTGGGGACAGACAATTTGCAAATTTGACATGGGTTGAGGGATATTCCAGGAACTGGAGTGTCTGTGACTTCTGCATGAATTGGTGAATCTGCCAAAAAACATAAGACTGTGGTCATAACTAAAACTGGTTCAGAAATGGTGATATCAAAAGCAAAAAATCCTTGGGTGGCCATTTGACTGTTTTTCAATTTAAAATGTCAATATTATTTCAATGGATGATTCATTTTGGGACTGACTTGATCTCCTAAACTATTTGATCTGCCATTTCAAGTACTCCAGCTCTGTTGGATGTTGACAAAAAGTGACAATTATATTCTTGGTTGGATAAGTGAGGAGGAAGACCAGATAGTTTCAAGTAGAATGATTGGTGTTTGTTGAATTGCTTTTACATATTTCCTGAAGTATCATCTGAATATAGTGTTATAGGAACATGTCTAATAACCTTCCCCCGTGCTTCAACACGCGATGGATTAGGGAGACTGATCACATTTTCACTGTCTTCATCAATTTCTATGTAATAAAATGGCCTAATTAAATTTGAAAATGGTCAGAAATTAATTCTCAAGATCATTTGATTTTCATGAATGAACTCACCATACAATTTTTTCTCACAGATATCTGACAAGAACATCCAATCTTGTTCTATCTTGAAGTATTCCCTCAGAAATTGATCACTAAAAATGTCTATTGAATTTGCATCTGTGAAATTTGCTTGAGCAGAAATGGTGATCTCCACTGTGGTTGAATTGAGCATGGAACATTCTATTGGAGCACATTTGGTGTATATTTTTGGTTCAAAAGAGTAAATAAAAACAGGAACAACAATTTCTTTGGAAATTAATTTTGCCAGTTCAAATATATAAAGATTTTGGGAGTGTTGCATGAAAGTTTGATTTCTTAGGTTGGGTGACAGAAGTTCCTGCCATTTCTTGCATTGAGAGAGCTTGAAATGACCCAATCCACAGGTTTCTTATGGATAAAAATCCAAAAAAGGGCCACATATGGATTGGAAATCTTCTGAAATTTTGGAAAAAAAGGAAAAAAAGAACAAAATATTGAAAAAAAAGAATATTAGTAGCAATTAAATTTTAAATCATTTAAAAGGTTGAAACTGCTTAAAACAAAACATACACGGGATAGGATACCCTCCAATTTGAGGGAGAAGCATGGCATTCCCCATACAGAAAATTGAGATTCTGTTGGGAAGTCCAAAAAATTGGTGAATCCACATGCAAGTATGTCGGACCAAATTCCACAAGGGCAATTTCACCCCGCATAGGGGCAAAATCCCCTGAATCTTCCCATAGAAGGTTTGGGATACAATGTGATGAGTATAGCAAACAAGCATTGAACCAACCAACTCCTAGGAGCAATCAATCAAAGCAATGGTAAGTTTCTCTTCCTTCTTTCATTATATCATTTATTTTGACCTGAATAGTCTTCCTTACCTCCTTATTACTAAAAGGAAACCACCAATCATCTTCCCCCTCCCATGTTATCTCATTGTTGTCCCATTCAACTTCCTGAACTCCCAAAAATGAAGAATTGGTAAGTATTTGATTCAGCTTGGCATTAATTAAGTCTTTCCATCCTTCCTGATTGTTGATGGAATCAATCTCTTCAACCTTATTCAATCTCCCCTTGGACTTGATTCAAATCAATCATTTATTTGATCCATGTTGACATCATTGGGCAAATCAAGTGCGTCTTGATCAAAATCAATCCACAATTTGTCATTCAAATCCAGGTTTTCCAAGTTGACGTGTGAATCCATCAACCTAGAGCCTTGGTGAGTTCCTTAATGGAAAGATTGAAGTTTCTATTGATGACTGGGGCTCCTAACATGTCTATGTTGGCTTTAATTAGTCATAGGCCAACCTTTACATATTCAGCAGAAAAATTTCAACCCATTTGGTGTAGGTATTGACTCAAAACCTTTATTTATTATTATAAGAAAACAATTAGATTCAACGTGCTATTTCTCCAACAGAAGAACTGAAATGGAAACTAAAATTCTTCCATGTTTCAACGCTTTTTGTTTGATTGATCTGGGTTTCTTCAGAGGTGGGCCTGGAGTAGGCCACAAGAGTGCAATAGAAGGCAGAAATTGATAAACAGTGGGAAGAAAGAGCCAACCAGTGGCCAGAGCATAGCATCAAAACCAATGACTTCACCACACTCATAACTGTTGAGTGCCAACCTTCCCCTTTTCTTTCCAGTCTTGCCTTCCTGTCTCAGACTTGATTTCCATTATTTAAAAACTGTGAATTCTCCTTTCTGATTAGCTTCCCAACTCTGCTGATCATTACCCCCATCAACTCTCCAAATGCTGGCCTCATTCTATAACCCTTTCCAATCTCAACCTTGTCTGATCCAAGCTACTAAGCCTCCATTGTCCAACCAAAATCCTACCAAGAAAAGGCACATCAACGATTCCAAGGATGCTCAGAGTGATCCCCCCAATGAGCCCAACTTGCATTTTGATCCTCATCAATCAAGCACAGACTTGGATGAAAAAACTAACCACAATTCATTTAGCTCTTCAGAGGACATCTCCGCTGAGTCCTTTCAGAGCAACTTGGACTCAATGTTTCCACTCTCAACTGAACTCAAAGGCCTTGTGGACCCATGTAACCATGTAAGTTTCTTTCTTCTCTCAATTGTCTGAAACCACTCTTGCTAGCCAAGACTCTCATCTCATTTACTTTTGATTCCCATCAAAATCATTCTGACAATCTCTGATCTGGATCATGCAACCCAAGATGAGTGGCCATCAACTTATCATGGTCCTTGTTCAGATGAACTTGAGCATCAGCAATCAACAGCAACCACCCACCTCTTCCATCCCAGGATTATCCAACAAAGCAATAAACTCAGACATGCAATTAAGCCAAATCAACAAAATTAAGTGTTATCAGTACAGCAAGTACATCTGGGTAAGCTCTTTCTGTTTCTAATCACAGAAATCATGTATTTGACTCACAAACCTGAACCCAGTCAATGGTCCACAATGAGATTCAATCAAAAATCCTCCAATGCAACATTGAGGCGTATGGCAGGACAAACAATGTCCTTGGTGAGCCAATCAAAGGTTCACTCCTACTTTCAACCATTGTAAGTATTTTTTTTGGCATTCAATCCTCAGATGAATTGAAATAAATCTTCCTTCTAGGATTTTGTTGCAAAAAAATTCGACACTGTCAAATGCTGTGCAATACAGAAGATTACTTCTCCTTTAATATTTCCAAGTTCAGAAGTTATTGATCCCTTGCGTCTGTAAACCCTGAGTGCAACTGTTCACCCTTTGACTGAGAGATAGAGAATTTAGAGTAAAGATCCTTCCAAAAACCCATGACTCCCCATGATCCTCTGTGTAGCAATCCTCCAGGATATCCGGGTTGAGGGTGCAGCTTAAGTAGCCTACCCCTCAACCCTAACCTAAATACAACAAGAAACAAGTGAGAATAATGAAATACAACCCCTAAGCACAGAACCCTAGCCTCAACCCTATCCTTCCAATCCCATAAACCAAAACCCATATCCCATCTCCCATATCCCATATCCATCCATATTAACCGCCTGCCATTATGTCCACCCGGTTCATCCTTCCCATGGCGCGGCCTTGCGCCACGCCCAACCCAGAGCCCCCCGTGCATTTCTGTATCCGCCCAAAGCGCCATTCCAGATATCCAAGATATATCCACGCAACCTGGATCCGCATCTTGCAATGCGCGATCCGCACACAATCTGTCCATCCCACTTCTCCAGATGCTGAGCCCAATTTGACTGCTGCTGAGCCCACAGCGCGACTTGCTGCGGCAAAGCCGCACCCATTTCTCAGCATGCTTCCCCTGCTGAGCCCGCCACTACTTCTGAGTGCGCAGCACGCAGCCTATTCCAACTTGCGTCTATAAAAGACCACCACACCCCCCCCCCAACTTGAGTTCTGTCCCCAGAGATCCACCACTATCTCACCTGCCCCCACCATACCCAAACAATACCACCTCCAAACGTACCCCTTCATTGGACCAAAAGAAAGAAAAGAAAGAAAAAAACCCCATCCAACACCCCTCAACAAACATTTCCTGTACCTACTGCAGCCAGAACAGCCTTCCGTGCCAAATTCTTCCGGGCCAGCGCGCCTGTGTCCCGTGCCAAGCCAGACCCCGCCGCTGCTCCCTGTCGGAGGGCATTCTGCGCGACCGTCCCCAAGGTTGCCTGTGCAAGAGGACCCATTGCGAATCCTTTGTGATCTCAAGCAACAAGGAGATCTTGAAAAATGAGTGGACTCCGCCCAAATTGACTTGCAACCTCCAGCAAAGCGCCCCACAAAATCCTCCATTGTGCAAGAGCCACAACTTGGGATTGCCATTCTGCCAGGCTGGACCTCCAAGGCGCCAGGATTTTGCAAACTTTGTGGACTTTTGGAATGCCGCCCACAAGTGGGCTGTGCAGGTTTGGATGAATGTACCAGCAATGGAACCAAGGATTCCAAACCGCCCAGCCGCACCTCCTCTGCCACTTCCATGTCCTCCCACTCCTCCAGCGCCATCTCCACCATTGTCATCACCATCACCTGCTCCCAGGTCATCACCAGAGGCCCCCCGCGTGCCGTCTCCCATGGTGATCAAGTTGTCACCGGAACCCGCAGTGGCTGTAACCCCTCTGGCTGCAACTCCTGAGATCCCAGAGATCCCCCTGGTTCCAGCTCTCCCCTTGGCAAGGTTGAACGCAATGGTAAACAATGCAGACAAACTCCTCCTGCGGTTCCTATTGGTTCCTTCTGCGCACACCGCTGATGCGCAATGCAAGGTCCTGGCCGCTTTCCAATCGCTAGCCGCGGCTGCTTGTGCGGATGCGGAGGATGTGATGAGGACTCAGCCAGCTTAGGCAGATTTCCCCCCCTTTCTTCTGTCTTCCCTCCATTGCATCTTTTATTCTTCCCCGCGCCCATTTGCAAAGACATGGACTTTTGCCGCTCCATCTTGAGTAGCCTTTGGGCTTTGTGAGAAATGTGAGAGAAATAAGAGCCACGCGCAAGATCCGCAAGAGTGAGAGGATCCGCGCCACTGAGAGTATCCGGTGAGAGTAAGAACATCCGCGCATGAGATCTGCGCTTTTGAGAGCAACCTGCAAGAGTGAGAATTATCCGCTCAAGGTACCTGGACCGCCCCAGACAAACTGCCACACAGTTCCCCATACCCATCTACAGAACAGAGAGAGTACAAAGAAAAACAGCTGTGCAAGCACATCCATGATAGATAGAAAGAAAGAGAATCCACCAAAGCCCATTTGCACCTCCCATCTATAAGATAACCAAGAAAACTTAAAAAGATTTTTTTTAAAAAAACACCAACCCGTTGCCAAGCCCGTGCCTTTGCTCTTTGACCCACATCCTTACCGTGCAATGTGCTTTTCTAGTTCCCTGAGTCATCCATTGGAAATTGTCCATGCGTTTGCTTCTGGATGCGGGGCTCATCATCACGTTTGCAGAACCAGCTTTGCACCATGCCCACTGTGGTGCTCTTTTATGGACGCGAGTTGGAAAAGGGCTGCGGGCGGCGCGCTCAGCAATAGCAGCGGGCTCAGCAGCAGCGGCACACTCAGCAATGGGCAGGGCCTTGCCGCAGCTAGCGGCGCTGCGGGCTCAGAAGCAGTCAGGTAGGCCCAGCAGCCATCGGGTTGGGCTCAGCACCTTGTGACGGGAGTCGGACGGATTGCGCGGATTGCCGACCGGACAGAATGCGCGGATCGGAAGGCTTGCGCGGGTCGGAAAGCTTGCGCGGACCAAGCAGGTCGCGCATTGCAAGACGCGCGGATTGGGTCACGCGGGTACGCCCTGGATACCTGGAACGGGTTGTTGGGCAGACGCGCGCAGGCAGGCAAACCGGGCATATGTTGATATTGAGGGGCATGGGTTGGGCTAGGGTTCTGTGCTTAGGGGTTGAATTTTATCATTCTTGCTTACTTGTGGTTGTACTTAGGTTAGGGTTGAGAGGGAGGACTTAAATACTTCACTCTCAACTCCGGGTTGTATGGGGAGATCACTTCACTTTATCACCACATTGGATTGGATTGGATTGGAAAGGGAGGAATTCATCTTATTATTGCTCTATCACTCTCTCACTCCCTCTCTCTCTCTCTCTCTCAACCGGCTGCATCCATTCTCCTTACAGACGCTCCAATCAATAACTTCCGGAACTCAAGGATGACCTAAGGGGTATCCCCCCTTTAGTTTCCACACGGCACCTAAAAGAAACCATACATAGCCAGCAATAATCCCAGAAGCCAATCCAGAGAGAATAGAATAAGAAAACAAACATTCTGGGGTGTCTAGTTATTCCAGCTGTGACCCGGCTAGAGCACCCCCTCACCAAATCCAATCATATCCCCTAATCATCCAACCTTCCCCCCAACTTGGCTGCTGTCCCCAATCCGCTAAAAGAACCACTGGAAGGGTTTCCTGCCACCATTTGCCATCCTTGCCGCACATCTTCACCATTGCGTCCTTGATTGCCTGGTGACCCGGCTCAATCATCCCCACGCCTTCCAGATAGTACTCCATCACTTGCCCAAACTTTTCTCCAAGTCTGACAACCATCCCCAGAACTCCGCACCTCCGTTGACCATTACCAGCAGAAGTGATCCGTAACGCACAAACATGCCCAAACCAATCTTCCTCCAGAAACTGACCAACTTTCTCTGCCAAGAGCTTCACCAGAGGCCGCGCTTCCACCCATCCTGACAGATTTTCTTGCACAACAAGGAGGTAGGAAAACTTACCTGCCTTGATGTGCACAACATCCAGAGAAACCCACCCAAACAAGGCGTCTTCTACGGTGGGGATACCTACTTTGCAAGGTAACGTTGCACTCCGCTTCTGACACACTGTGCACAACCGTACCCACTCCCGTACCGCGCAAACTACACCCAGCCACCAGAACCTTGCTCTCACCCGCTTCCACGTTTCAATCTTGCCGCAATGGCCAAGATTGTCATGCAGACTTCCCAGAATCACCTCCTGATCCGCCCTCAATGTGCTGACCACAAGCAGTACAGGTGCGCTTGGCCACCACAGCTGTCCTTCCTGTAGGTAGAAATTTCTCACTCTCCGCCAAATCCATCAAACAATCTTGCCTGGCGTGTCCTCTGGAAACCAAAGATCCCGCAAATAAAAACTGAGGACCGTGTACCTTCCGGACTGCTGGAGCAGAAGTTGCACACCTACTTCCATCACCCCCACTTTAACCATTGGGGCCTCCACATCCAAGGGTTCTGCACCTTTGTACAGGTCATCCCGCAGGTACCAAGACAGCGCATCCGGCATTTTAAAGGCCTTCCCTGGAACATGCACCACCGTGAAAGAGAACAACTGAAGGAATGCAACCCACCTGGTCATAGGTGCGTTTGGCAGCATTGGCAAATTGATCATCCGCGCCAGCGCCTCCGCATCCACCAGAAGCAAAAAGTGAATCCCCCATAGCAAATTCTTCAACCTCTGCACAATCTTAGTGACCCCGCAAAGTTCCAACTTTGGCTGCAAGTACTGGCTCCCCACTGGCGTAAACGTAACGGACTCGTAAAGAACCAGAAAATCTTTCCCCTCATCCTCTTGGGTCAGCACCGCCCCCGCGCCAAACTTGCCTGAATCCACAGCCAACTTAATTCCTCCGGCGTCATAATCCAAGTCCCATAGTACAATATTGAGCCCAATGATCTCATTGAGTTTGTCTAAGGCAACATCACAGTTTGAGCCCCAGGTCCATTCTGCGCCCTTACGAGCCAATGCCCGCAACGGGCTAGCAACCTCCGCAAAATGCTTGATGAACATCCGTAAATAGCTACATGATTCCAAGAACTGGAGAATGTGCAAGACAGTCTTTGGCATTGGCAACTCAAGGACTTTGTTGCGTTTCTTTTCCACAATCCGCCGTCCGTCAGAAGCCACCACATGTCCTAGAACCTCCAGCGTGGGCACGCAGACCACTAACTTTTTCCCCAACACCTTAAACCCCGCTTCCTCAATCTGGAACAAGATTTGTTCCAGCGTACGCACGTAATCCCAGAAAAATTGGCAAATCTCTGGAGCGTCTGTAAGAATTTCCCCTCCGTAATCCGTCTTTGGGCCTTTGATGCCCGCATTGTTGATGAAGATCTGCACCCCCTCCAGAAGATTGTCCTTCAGAATCCAGGTCATCTGTGCTTGTTAAACCACTACTGAGTTAGTTGCACCTTGTGGCAGCCGCTTCAGTTGCATCCTGCCCAATCCGGTCTTGAAGGCAGTCATTGGACGCAAACTCCAATTGAGTTTGCGCTGATTGTATCCACCCATCACATCCACCAACCTGTAGCACACGCTTCCTGCCATAGATTCCAGAAACTTGTCCCCGCGTGGAGGTCATCCCGCGTCTTGGATCATAAACAAATTGAGCCGCTGCAGATCATGAACAATCCATAGTGACTTCCCATCCTGCTTAACCACTGCAAAGATTGGACTCAAGTAGCTTGATGTGGACTTCTTGTAAAGACCTGTCCCCACATGCTTGCACACCAGCTCCAAGAAGGGCCCCCAAACCGCCTGTGGAATTTGAATTTGCTTGATATCCCAAGGTTTGTGCAGAACCGTTGGAATCACATAAGGGTTGCCTATCTCGCCCTTTAACAGTCCTTGCTCTTCAGGTCCAAACGCAAGTTCTCTTTCCTGGAGAACAATTACCAAAGTCAGAAAATCCCGCTCCTCTGCACTAAACCAGCCCGGCGGTCCAAAGTTAAGGGCCGCAATCCGCTCATCCATAATCCGCTCCAATTGCATTGCCCATCCTGAGACCTTCAGTGGAGATTCCCACGGGTCCTGCAACCAAGGGATTGGTTGCAGTGGCCCTTTCAGATCCTGCGGCATTGCTTTGTTCTAGGGACGGACCTTTTGCGCAACCGGCTTATACTTTTCAACATTGCACCGCCCCATCTGCACGCATCTGTTACCATAGGTCCTAGTCAAAACCAAACCGCAGCTTTTTCCTTTGCTCACAAGCATGGCACAATGATAGTGTTTTTGTGAATTACCTCCTGGCAACTCACACTGAGGAAAGGAACTTACTTCCGGCGCTTGTGCTTCCTGCGCTTCCTCTCTTCTCCCCACCTGCTCCTCACTGGTCAACCGCCTGCACAAAGCCGGAGCTTGCGCCATGCGGTAACCTTGGCCAACTAGTCAAAATCCGCCTCTGGACCACCCTGGCAAACCAAATCCGCGCCAGGGTCCTCCTCCTCCTCTCTTGCCAAATCCTGCATCCACTTCCCCAAACCCTGATTGCAGATTGTGGTTTTGAATTGCCTGCTGGACAAATCTTCCACCATTAACGCTTCTGTCCCCACCTCTGGATCAAACCTCATTCGCGCTTGGAACCCAAACATGAATGGCCATCCTAAAATAGCCTCCCCGCAATCAACCAATAGAAAAGAAAGTGGTTTGTGGACCCTTGCAACCTCAACCTCTTCCTCCTCCACAGCCCCATCCAGGCAACACGCCCCGCCATTAAGCGTGCAAAGACCCATTGCGCATTTCCGCCATACCAATACCATTTTTTCAACCAATCTAGAAGGAAGAAGGTTCACCATAGAACCGCTATCCACCAGTGCCCACAGCTTCCTTCCAGAAATATTCATCAAAATGTAAGCCAGTGGAGTTGAAACTGATTTCATCCCTGCTAGCTTGCGCTCGGCGTCATCCCAAGCCAAGTTAACCCGTTGCACCGTTGGAGGGATCCTATTGTGACCACAATCCTTCAGTGCTTGAACCATCTCATCTACCACAGCCGGCAACACCACCACCAACTCCTTCAAGTTCAAGGGAATAGTTGTTTCATTCCCCATCACCCTGCACACAATTTCCACTGCCTTCTTCTTCCCCGCTGGATTCACCGGCCGCCCGTCCGTTTCTGGAACGCACGCCAAGGGCTTAGGAGCTGCCGGTGTTACCCATTCCTTGGCATCCACGTCCATCCTTTCCACTTCCCCCAACTCCTCCATTGATAACACCCTCACTTCTGCTTCCACGCGCAGTGGTTGCCATACCCCTGGAACAGTGACAATCCCCAGAAAAGCTTGAGCGGTTACCGCTGATTCCTGTCCATGCGCACGCACTTGCTCCATGACAGTTGGATTCCCAGGTTTGGAGGAGATCTGCTTGCCCATGGGGAACATGAATCCCATTCCTACCGGTCAAACCAATCCCGTCTTGAGGTCCTTTGTCATTTCATTGCACCCTGACCTCCAATGCCCCTTGTCCATGCAGTAATTACATAACCGGGACATGGGCGGATTTGAAAGCAGAAGTGCTCCCCCAAAGTGAGGAGGCGGATGGCGCAACCCGGACAACATTTTACTCAGAAAGATCCATAGATCCTTCATCAATTCTGTCATTTTGATAACCTCTGGGCTTGTTGTTGGAGGTTTTGCCTGAGAGCGTTATGTTTTTGAGAGGCCCGCAACCGGAGCTTGTGTTGGTTCTGCTGGGGTGTGAGAAGCCGACTTCTTTGGCCCTGTCAGGAATTATCTTGCTGTGTCCTCCATCAGTTCCTCCAAGTCCAGCTTCCTTTCCACCGCACAACAAATGACAAGGATGTCCAGAAGGAGCGCAATGCTACCATCCAACAACCTCTTCACCAAGTTGTTGTCCTACAGGTGCCACTGCACCCGCCCCTGGAGTGGGGGACTGAGTCCTCCCAAAAACGCCCTCTTCATCACGCCCATTTGTCCCAATATTACCTTGTTCTTTGCCAGGTAGCAATAGATCCAATTGAACATTGCTACATAATCCCCCAATTGCACCCATGTCTGGACTCCGCCATTTGCACTTGCTTCTGCCGCAGCTTGCTCAAAGTTGCTTTCCCAAAACCAAGGTTTGCGCCAAGATTTCCGCCTTCAGTTTTGGCCAATCAAGTTCCTCATACCCCTCCATCTCCTCCACATCCCAAAGCTTCTCTTTGTCCGTGATGAAGAGGACAACAAGCCAAGCCTTATCTGAACCCATTGCACCTTCTGCATTGGAAATTCCTTTGTATTGC
Organism: Puccinia polysora; assembly: GCA_025617555.3. Taxonomy (NCBI): domain Eukaryota; kingdom Fungi; phylum Basidiomycota; class Pucciniomycetes; order Pucciniales; family Pucciniaceae; genus Puccinia; species Puccinia polysora. The sequence continues at coordinate 50,519,837 of CM062619.1, read as the reverse complement.
GCAATGAATTGCTCAACTTCCTCCATGTTGAACCAGATGTGAGGATAGTCCTGCAGCCTGATGCAAACAGGCTTGTGATTGGCACCATTGTTGGAACAAGGGACACCGTATCCTGCCCCTGACATGGGTTGCTTCCAAGAAAACGGTGTGGTGTCATTATATAGCCTCGGGTTGGGAACTGCGTTGCAGCCTGCGTGCTCAGCATCTGGTAGGTTAGGCTCAGTGGTGGGGGTGCGCCGGTTCTCAGCAGTAGCTGCTGCGGGCTCAGCAGCAGTTGCCGCAAGGCTCAGCAGTGGGCGCAGTGGATTGAGCACGCGGCTGCGGGCCGGGCCTGACTAGGGGAGGCGGGCCGCGATCTGCTTGGATATCCAACTCATGGATGGAGCTGGGCCAACCAGGTTCTTGGGCCGTTAGTTGGGGGAGGAAAAGGAGGGGCGACAGCGGGGCTATATGCGTGGACAACCGGGCGCAAGCGCGGGCCGGCCACGGGATGGGAAATCCACAACGGCGCGTCGGGCGGATACGGGCAAGTGCGGTGAACTTCAGGTAGCGCGCGGCGGAGGGCCCCGCCATGGAAGGATGAACCGGATGTTTGAAATGGCAGGCGAGCTGAAGGGATAGGGTATGGGTATGGGTTGGGGGATGGGTTAGGATTCTGGGTCTAGGGTTTCTTCTTCATGGTTGTCAGTTTGTCTTTGTGCTTGTACTTAGGTTAGGGCTGAGGGGAGGGGATATAAGATACCTCTCCCCTCAGCACGGGTTGGAGGGGGACACACACACACACGGAGGGGGGAATAGGAAAAAGGAAGATTAGAATCTCACTCTCTCTCTCCCGGACAAGGAATCATCCTCAAGTCTTACAGACGCTAGAACCATCAAACTCCGTGACTTGGGACAACTTTGTGAGGGATAACCTCTAAAGTTTCCACATCTGGGGGTCTGGCCGGGAAATGAACCCAGACCGGCTAGAACACCCCCTCACCAAATCAGGCTTAACCACCTAGCGCCCCCCCCCCCCAGCTTGACAGCTGTCCCCAGCAGTCCGCAACCTTTGACTTCTCCGGGGTTGCGTGTCGCACACTTTTTTTTGGAAGATAGGACCTCGCGCAGAAGACATGTATTTCTCTAGGAATAGGGGAAGCGCGGTAAAACAAAAGATGGATGAAGAAAAAGGAGAGAAGGGGAGTGGTGGGCAATGCGCCTAAGCCATCTTCATCATATCCTCCATCTCCGCCCTTGACAACACCAGTAAGGCCCGGAAAGATGCCAGGAGCGCGCGTTGGGATTCCAAGGATTGGGCGCCGGGGGTTGCAAGGTAATCCCTAAGCATTGTTGTCGACCTTTCCGCGAGAACCTTGAAGCGGGAAGCCGGGAGTGCCATTATGATTGGGATGTCCGGAATCTTGGGAGGGCTGGGGAAAGGCGGTGCCGGTGCCGGGACAGGACTTGATCCAAACAAGCAAGGGGGTGATGAGGGGGTCCCCGGGGCATTGCGCGGAGGGCTTGGCTCAGCTTAGGGCAACAACGGGATAAGGATTGGGGACGGCGGAGGAGGGACCTCGGGGGTAGTAGGCCTCTCATCCAAGACCGCTGGTGACGCGGGCGGCGGTGGAGTGCCTCGTGGAGCCGGGGGGGGAGGAGCCGGCGTAGGTGCCGGAGGAGGACCTGAAGCCGCAGCAGCGCAACGCTGGAGAATTTCATCAAGTTGCGGGTCCCTTGCGCCTTTCCTCATCCGGACGCGGTCCGACCAGAATTGCAGGGCCCTTTGATAGTCATCAACAGACAAGAAGTCCTCCTTCCGCAGTGGTCCCACGTGGCGGAGGGGGGAAGCTGAGTTGCGACCCTCGCTCGGCGGAGGGCGGCAATGAGGGGAGCCTGGTGGAGTCCACAAGTCCTCCGAGATAGCGTCGTCATCCAAAACTACAAATGAGTCCGGACAAGCCCTCTTGCGCGGCCTGGGGCAAGGGCTGGATTGGGGGGGGGCTCGGGGCATGCCGTCACTAAGTGAGCAGCGACGATGGCCGCAACGGCAAGCGACACAGGCGCGTTGGCCAGGAGCAATTGAGCACGCGTGCCCATTCCAGGCGCAGAATTTGCATGGGAGCATGATGGCAATGAAGCGGGGGAGGGGAATTGGCGGAGTGTGTGAGGTGGAGTAGGTAGGGGGGAACGGTGCGAAGGTGGTCGAGGTAGCAATGGGAAGGGACCTCTGGGGACAGAACTCAAGTTGGGGGGGATGTGGGATAATTATATAGCCTTGGGTTGGGAACTGCGTTGCGGCCTGCGCGCTCAGCATCTGGTAGGTTAGGCTCAGCAGTGGGGGTGCGCCGGTTCTCAGCAGTAGCCACTGTGGGCTCAGCAGCAGTTGCCCCAAGGCTCAGCAGTGGGCGCAGTGGATTGAGCACGCAGCTGCGGGCCGGGCCGCGATCCGCTTGGATATCCGACTCATGGATGGAGCTGGGCCAACCAGGTTCTTGGGCGGTTAGTCGGGGGAGGAAAAGGCGGGGCGACAGCGGGGCTATATGCGTGGACAACCAGGCGCAAGCGCGGGCCGGCCACGGGATGGGAAATCCACAACGGCGCGTTGGGCGGATACGGGCAAGCGCGGTGAACTTTGGGTAGCGCGCAGCGGAGGGCCGCGCCATGGAAGGACGAACCGGATGTTTGAAATGGCAGGCGAGCTGAAGGGATAGGGTATGGGTATGGGTTGGGGGATGGGTTAGGGTTCTGGGTCTAGGGTTTCTTCTTCATGGTTGTCAGTTTGTCTTTGTGCTTGTACTTAGGTTAGGGCTGAGGGGAGGGGATATAAGATACATCTCCCCTCAGCACAGGTTGGAGGGGGACACACACACACACGGAGGGGGGAATAGGAAAAAGGAAGATTAGAATCTCACTCTCTCTCTCCCGGAAAAGGAATCATCCTCAAGTCTTACAGACGCTAGAACCATTGAACTCCGTGACTTGGGACAACTTAGTGAGGGATAACCTCTAAAGTTTCCACAACGGAGGAGGAGGAGGAGAAAGAGGTGTGGGGGTAACGTTAGATGACCCTGCAACAGTCAATGGGTGGTACTGTGACATTGCGCTTGTTAGTTTCAAGAGACAAGGAACAAAAGATTACTTCCCAGCCAGACCCCCAGATGTGGAATACAGAAGATTACTTCTCCTTTAATAGTTCCAAGTTCAGAAGTTATTGATCCCTTGCATCTGTAAACCCTGAGTGCAACTGTTCATCCTTTGACTGAGAGATAGAGAATTTAGAGTAAAGATCCTTCCAAAAACCTATGACTCCCCATGATCCTCTGTGTAGCAATCCTCCAGGATATCCGGGTTTAGGGTGCAGCTTAAGTAGCCTACCCCTCAACCCTAACATAAGTACAACCAGAAACAAGCAAGAATAATGAAATACAACCCCTAAGCATAGAACCCCAGCCTCAACCCTATCCTTCCCATCCCATAATCCACAACCCATATCCCATGTCCCATATCCCATATCCATCCGTATTACCCGCCTGCCATTATGTCCACCTGGTTTGTCCTTCTCATGGGGTGGCCTTGCGCAGCGCCCAACTTGGAGCCCCCCGCGCATGTCCATATCCGCCCAATGCGCCATTCCAGATATCCAAGATATATCTGCGCAACCCGGATCCACGTCTTGCAACGCGCAATCCGTCCATCCCACTTCTCCAGATGCTGAGCCCAATTTGACTGCTGCTGAGCCCACAGCGCGACTTGCTGCGGCAAAGCTGCACCCATTTCTGAGCGTGCTTCCCCTGCTGAGCCTGCGGCTACTGCTGAGCGCGCAGTGCGCAGCCTATTCCAACTTGTGTCTATAAAAGACCACCACAACGCAAGTACCTCCCCCCTGGTTATGACATGAACAACCCAAGTGCACAAAAGGATGTTGCATCCTTTTTTGGTAAACTAGTTAAGTAAAAAAAATTGAGTTTAAGAAATGTTGTGAGTAAAATTTCAATTGCTATAAAATGTTTTTTTTTTTCAAAGTTTCTGACCAACCTGTGGCTCCACTGCATTCCCAGCTTCTCTACAACATCTCAGACACAAGTACCCATGCAAGGGATGGACCAATTCCAAAGTTGTTGGAGCTTTTAATTAAGGTATGTCTGATCTTATTTCTCACCCAAACAACTTGCAATAAATTCTCAACTGATCTTCATGATGAACTCATTACAGATTTATCAAGTATTTGGTCCAAAGAACAAGCACAATCTAGCAACCCAGTTCATCTACAAGTCACCCCTCCAAGGTAAGGTGAGATTTGCCTTCTTATGACTGCAAATCACCATCCATATTGCAAGTCCAATACGGGGTGAGATGGTACACTGGAAGGCCATTGATTGAGACTTGCAAGGGTCACAGCAACAATCATTGTCTTCTATAACTGCATAAGTCATTACAATTTCTTTTTTTGATTTTTTGCAATTATTTGAATGACTTAAAATCAATCTTGAACTGTGACAGCTGGGCCAAAGCCATCTTGAAAAAAAGACAAGGAATTATTCAATGGTAAGACCATGGCAGAGGATCTTAATCCGTAGGCCTTGATCATGCCAACGGAGACAGAAATACTTGAATTTGAATGAACAATCAATCAACCTTGAGAATCTTTTCATATCTATTTCATTCTGGATATTTGGCCTCAATGACAAAATGTATCTTTTTCTTTATCATCAAAAAAAAAAAAAAAAAAAAGTGTAATTTTAGTCATAATACATTAAAAACTAAGCAATTTATTTATTAAATACAACTGAATTAAGGTTTTATCCAATGGATAAAATGAGCTAACGGTGGGATTTTTTGGGAAAAAAAAAAAGGGGGGTTGAATCATCGTCATCCTCGACGATGATTTGACCCGTTCTTGACCATCTGACCAACGAGTCGATGAGCTGTCAAATCGACCTTGACAGCAACTCGACGCCCTCTCACTCGCGCCGAGAGTGGAATGGCCGTCGAGATGTCAGAAGGCTCTCGACCGGCCTCGAGGTTATTGGATGCCCGAGTTATTTCGACGGCTCGTGGCCACTAAGTGGGTGCCGTCGAACCGGCGTCGGCCGCGCTGGTGGCTCAAGGTCATAAAGTGGCCCGGTGGTGTAAATATTGACTTATGAAGCAATTGGCACGATGATGTAGTGTATATAGTCAGATCAGTATGGATCCTGCTCATTTCGTAGGTTGAGACACAAGTGCATACATATGTATGTATGGATATGATGGGTCGTCGGTCTCCCCCCCGGGGGTCCCCTCCGCCTCCTCCTCCTCCTCCTGCCTGCTACCTCAACAGCCAACAATCCACTCTGCTCTCCTTCTCCACTTCTCCCTCCACCTCTCCCTCCACTTCTCCCTCCACTTCTCCCTCCATCGGCTCGTCATCCTCATCTTCAGACCAACCTCATCATTCTTCAATCCATCGATCATCTCATCATTCCCATCCCATTCAAACCGACTCACAGCCCACACGATGAGCAATGACCAACGGCCGAGTCACCCTCCTCGATGGTTTTGTCATGTAACCTCCCACCCAGCCACCATCTTCTTCACTTCCTTTCCTTTCTCACTTGACTCCTATCCGATCCTCAATCCCCATCCCCCAACCATTCAAACTCGTCTCTCATCCTTCGAGCCCATCCTTCCATCATCCTCGTTAATCGTTTCATTTCCTTCTCGCTCCCCCTCCAGGCCTGTGAATGTTACTTTCGTCGTCCGATCGGCACCCAGGACCCTCACTGCGTCAACTGCGACTCGAGCTTTGTCGAAGAGTTGGCCTCCATCGACCAAGACCCTCCTCTCAGACGTTGGCCTTCGGATCACACCCATCAGTTCTTCGGTTCTTTCCACCACGATGACGATAGTCCTCCGATCCCTAGCACCAGGCAACGCTACGAGCAACAGCAGAACCAACATCAACCACCACCTCAACCTCAATCGACCTCTCATGCGAATCGCCTCAGCAATCTCATCGATCCTCTCATCAACATGCTCTCCTCTCCTGCCCTTCCCGATCCACCTGACACTCATCCCGATCCTTCGCCATCGCATCGTAAGTCACTTCCCCCCACCCCTCAACGTTCTAGAACCCATCCAACCCGTCTCGTAGGCTAGGTTCCGAGACTTTCATCTGGACCATCTACTGAGACTCCCCTCCGTCTAGCCCGGCCCTCGAATCGATCGGGACCTGACTCGTTTAGTAATGTAGGAGATTTCTTTGCCCAGCATTACTCTGCCCAAACCTTCACATCCACCACCCCTTTTTCAAGATGGCCGGCGGGTAACGACGACACGGCCGAAGGCAATCAGTCCGACCATCGATCTAATCCCAACCGCTCTACCAGCCCTCGTCCCCCCCCTCAGGGTATCTATACCTTCGCCTTCGGATCTCAATCCTCTAACCCGAATACTCCCCATCGCACTCCCGGCGAGCCTCCCGTTTCCTCGGATAATGGCCGACCCCCGAATGGTGAGGGCTTCTTATTCGGCACCGGCACCTTTCCTCATCAACCTCTGAATGGAATCTTGTCGTAAGTGTCGTTAGCCTTGCTCCATCGGTACCTATAACGGCCTAGTAACCTAATTTGATGATGGACCCGGTCGATCTTTAGTTTAGTTCAGTCGGCTCTTGGGCTGAACACGTCTGGAAACTCGACGCCAGCTACTGATCATCGAGCGGCCGGAAGTGGTGACGAGAGCAGCTCGCCGGAAAATGAATCTGCTGCTTCACAGCAATCTGGATCCTCTCCTCCGATGGACTCACCGGGAAATCCAACAAGATCCAACGAAGACCCAACCCCTGACGGTTCTGATGGAAATCCTCGTCCAACTCCCCGATCGCCCCGAGTCAACCTGGAAGAATCTCATCCGTTGCGCCAATTCATCAACATTCTTAACTCTCTCAACCAAGCAAATCCGTCCATCAGTCGAAATGGTGTCAATGGATTCGTCATCAACGGCGGAACCGGTTTTGGATTTGCGACTCAATTCGAGATGGGGCAGAACAGTCCATTCGGCCACAATCTCGGTGATTATGTTACCAGCGATACCGCCATGCAAGATATCTTGAATCAATTGATCAACTTGACTGGTGCTAACGGCGCCCACAACCCAATACCTGCCTCTGAATCCGCCATCAAATCGCAGAAAAGATTTAAATTCGATTCTTCTCGCTTTGGTCCGTGTCCTGCCCCGAGGTCCTTGTCCCAGCGCCTTCTTATCTGAGACTAATTTTGATTTTGGTCGGCTACTCCATCTCGTTTAGTGGATGATGAACCGATCGAATGTGCTATCTGTAAAGATACGTTTGTCGTGGGTGACGACTGCATGGAACTGCCATGCAAACATTTCTTCCATGATGAAGATTGTATCTCGTTATGGTTGAAACAAAACGGATCCTGTCCGGTCTGGTAAGTAAAACCGATGTCGTATTTGTTGTGATGGCCCCTGCCTTGACCTACAGCCCTTGTACTGATCCAAAATCCGACCCGATTCTCCATTCAGTCGCTACTCACTTGTCCATAACCGTTCGGATTCCGGAGCAAGTGACGCACATCAAATGGCCCGCTCCGAGTCCTCTACATCTGCTTCCGGGGAAGGTCAAAGCCAAAGTAGTCCTCGAGCAACGCAGGGTGCGTCGAATAGTGACCCTCGAGTCACCACATCGACGATCCGTCCAATCTTCGCATTCGTCTGAATGGACTGATCATTGGGAAGTGGATGATGATCAACTCGGGCTCAATTTGACTTTGATTGAACCTCGGTCGCGAGAGTTGCCTTCGGTGCTCAGCCTCTCCTGTTGGTCTTTTCCCCCTCCGCTTTGTATTTTCTTTGTAAACCAGCTCTCGAGCTTATTTATTAAACATGCTACAAACAGAAAAAAAAAGTTCTCCAATCAAGTTAATCCATGATAAGGTTTTTTTTTAAACAAAGAAAAATACATTTACTCAGTAAGTCTTGTGAATCCTGATCGTCTCCGAAGCGTTAGTAGTGTTCATAGACTCAACTCTGCCCACTCGCCCCGCCTCGTCCTGGTACACATGACGATGTATCATCGATGGCCGATTTGGTGACGGCTGATATTGTGTTTTTTTTGGCGGAAAGGAAGAAAAATTATCATGTTGCACGATGAAATGCCATCAAGTTCACGTCCCTCTCCCTTCTCAGCCGGTACATATACATACATAGTACGCGTTTCCCCCCCTTTTTTTTTTTTTTTTTTTTTTTTTTTTTGTAGAATGATAGGCGTCGGCCATAAGATCGGTTCACAAGCCTGCCTGTACTCCTCCAACGTCTTGATGAGCTTAAGAGTCTCATTCGACCTGCCCTAGACTAGGACCGGCTGTTGCGCGTGTGCGCATGCATTTCAAAGGAGGAGAGCGAGGGAGGGGGGAGAGAGGAGTCGAGGAGCAAGATCATATGTGCAAGACCTACGCATGAACTATTGGCTAGGATCGTGGCGGTCATAGGCAGAGGTGGCCGGCTGGGGGTGAGGGGGAAGGAATGGTAGGGATTCTTGCTCGGGAGTAGGGTCAGATTCGGACGTGTGTGTGTGTGTGTGTGGATGCACTTGTACGGGCGGGTTGTGCGATCCGGACGTCAGTCTTGACCCCCTCAAACCTCTGGTGCTTGAGATTTTAAGACTCGACGTCTCTTTTTTGATTTTTTGTCAATCTTGATTTAATTTAATTTGTGAAGGAAGGAAGGGAGGGAGAGTAGAGGGATGGGGGTGGGGGTTAGGCTGGGTATGAGTTCTTGGTTCGTGAGATGAGGTGGGATCCCTTCAGTTGTACGTACCTACAGTTCGTATCATGTACATACATCTCATCCCATCACCAAAAAAAAAAAAAAAAAAAAAAAAAAGTTGCAAACGAGAGGGGAGGGAAAGAGAGAGAGTTGGATGATATAGGTCATGACAAACTCCTTAAACCGCCCACCCTCCAAAAAAGAACAGTGAATCATCAGTTGGTTGGTTGGTTGAAGGTCAGATCAAGGTTGTGTGATCAATCTGTGAGTTGAGAACTTATGGTGGTGGAGATGATGATGA